>PQXN01000334.1:0-36865 GCA_004786275.1 Botryotinia convoluta
AAATATATTATTATATATTATTACTTTATTAGAGATCTTATTGAAAAATAGCTAATTAATATTAGCTATATTAATATTAAAGATATGACTACAGATGAATTAATAAAGTTATATATTAGAATAATATTCGAGAAATATAAGAATATATTAGATCTTATAGCAAACTAAAATTCAATTATAAAAACTAGAAAGAAATAATTTTTTTAAGGGAATATTGGAAATATAGGATATGTATTATATAAGTTATAGTACATATACATATATATATCTTTCACTTTATAATCTAACTCTTTAATCTAATTAAAAACTCAATCTACATAGTTATTAATATATACAATCACTATCCTATCACTCCTATTTTAACATATTCTTATTTATATAAGTTTAGATTTATACTTAAATTCTAATATCGAAAAATATTTGTGTCAAATCTGATTTGAATATTATTATTCTTTATCTATTTGTCTATTTATCTATTTCTAAATACAACTTAGCTATCACTTTGGATTTTGATTTTAATCTTATTATTATTATTATAGAATTTATCCTAACTTTAAAACTAATTACAAATTTTAGACATTATTCAATTACTTTAATCTATTTATTATTATTCTCATCAATTTATTCATTTATTTAAGCTTATATACTAGACTTTGAAAATCCTATAGAGTCTCTCTTTTATTAACTATAACGACTAAACTTATAATTAATTAGAATCGACTTAATGAATCTTTAAATATGAAAATGACTTAATTATAGATAAGAATGATTATATAATAGAGTATAATTTAATCTTACTTAATCCTATTATTTAAAATGAAGTAGTTATTATTAATATATATACGTTATGTATTTTCTATAGTATGCTATAATCATTATAATAATGAATAAGAAAAGAGAAATTCTTCAAACTCATACTCTGAATTCATTTATTACTGAAATTTAGTAAATAAATTATATTATAAATCAATCAGTAAGTTATTAATCAAATAAATCAATGATTGTATGAAAATTTAGTGAGTCAATCAATCTAATAATCCAATACAAAGATTTTTTTTGATTATATCTACTATATTCATTAGAATTATTGAATTCATCATTAGATGATCAAACTTGTTTCGAGTGTCATTTTCAAGTCTAGATTTAATAATTAACTGAGAACTGGTGTCGCACTTCTACTCCCTCTTTCGAAGAAACTTATATTTTCCCTCAAAGCAACATACTCACTATCTGCATAGCCTAACAATCCATTTATTTCACTACTTCTCACACCTTTAATCCTAGCTATCTCCATTGCACTGTAGTTCACTAACGCCCTACCCACTTCAACTCCCGACCCTGCCACAATCTTTGCATCTGGCGAGCTTGGGCGCTCAACAACTACTAGACGCACGGCTTCTTGTTGGGCAAAGCTGCCCTCTACATCTACAATCCCGGCAGGAAGCAGACCAGCTTTGGCCGCCAATGCTCGATGAGCGCCAGCATCAATATAGATCGTTCCATGTGGAGAGAGACCATGTAGAAGCCAGAAATAGCGGTCCCGGATCGGCTGATGCGATGGAAGGAACCTGGTATGTAGAGGTGGCTCCATAAGCGACGATGTTACACCAGTAAGAGATAGTGTGGAATTGGATCTCGTAAGAGTTTCTGGTGTCTGTGATTGCGAAACAATATCACCGCTTTTACCGCCCAAAGCGGAATTTTTGAGGGATTGAACATAGCTCACAATACTTGCAATGTTTCCTGGGCTAGAGGACCGTGTTATGACAGTTGTTACACCTGCAGAGGTGGCTAGACGGGCAGCAACTATTTTTGTGGACATTCCCCCTGTACCGAGGCTAGAGCCAGCACTTGATACTGAAGACGGAAAGTTAGTGCATTTATTTCGAGAGGGCATAAGAACTGAATGGGGAACGACTACCATCGGCCTGTAATGAGGAGATGTCTTCAACAACCTCAATTGCTTGTGCATCTGGATGCGTTCGAGGATTTTTATCATAGAGACAATCGACATCAGTCATCAGGAACAAGTAATCTGCATGGAGCATAGCTGCAGTGATTGCAGATAGAGTATCATTGTCACCGAATTTGATTTCAGCGACAGCTAGGGTATCGTTTTCGTTAACGATAGGGATGACGCCCATCTCTAGAAGCTCGTGCAAGGTATTTTGAGCATTTCGGTATTGGGTTCGCTACAAAGTGTAAGTCATGTGGTAATTCATGTTTACATGGTGAGCTTACGTCTGCAATATCATTTCTCGTGAGCAAAATTTGTGCAACAGGTTGTTGTAAGTGAGCGAATAAGCTATCCCATAGACTTATAAGACGACATTGTCCGATTGCTGCTAAAGCCTACACCAACCAATATTAGTCAAATATTCACTGACTAGCTGCTTTGAACGAGACATACTTGTACTCGAGGAAGATGTTTTGGCCTTTTATCCAAGTCCATTCTTCGAAGTCCAACTCCAATAGCTCCGGAGGATACAATAATAACTTTGTGTCCATCTTTGTGTAGTCTCACAGCAGTTTCCACAATCAAACTCAAAATACTCAATAACGGCTCATGAGTTTTCTCATCCACGATGGAACTGGTCCCTACAATATCCCGTGACTCAGCTTCTGGCCTTTGAAAAGAAGAGGTTTGTAAGTACCTAACTTTATAACTATAGTTAAAGATTTTGGGGTCTTCATCTTGCCAACGTTCATCTTGTTATGTAGAATACGTTTGACAAGATATCAAAAAACGTCGTGTAATGTGTATGTATACCTAGCAAATCATCAAAGAAATGAATGTTGTCTTGGGTTGTTTTATATCAATCCGATGCCGGCAGAATTTTCCCACCGCCCACCAAAAGTTATTTTTGTGAACAATTGTTGTATCAACAAACAGCGCTCTACTTGGTACATCGCAAAGCGTAAGTGTTGTAGCTACTTATCCATAATGTCATCCTCGGACGGAAATAAGCCTCCGCTTGTCCCAGACTCTGCGAAGAAGTCGGAACCGCAATTCGACCCAACTGCTCGAACACGCAATTGGTTCTCTATCCTACTTGGCACAATGCCTCCATCCCACCAGATACTCTATCGCGAAGATCAATACGCTCGCCATGAGAAGCGCGACTGCGACCGATGTGAAGAATGGCGAGACTATAACTTAAAATACTCACCAATCGTCATATTTATGCAAAAAAACATACGGGATCTCAATGGGAAGCTTGATGCGGATAATATACGTTGCAGGAGATGTCCCACACGAATCACAGAAGATGGGAAAATGGTGAGGCAAGGTGGGGGTTTCAGCCCCGAGCATGGCATTCAATTATGTGCGAATGAGATGAGGGATAGTAAACATGTGGAGGATACGTTGGCACATGAAATGGTGCATGCTTGGGATCATTTAAGATGGAAGGTGGACTGGGGAGATCTGCGACATGCAGCTTGTTCGGAGGTTTGTCTGCCTGGCCTAGTATGAGTACAGAAAAAAACAGCTAAACGATAACATAGATCAGAGCAGCAAGTCTGAGTGGAGAATGTAGATGGGCAAGAGAGTTCTGGACGAGAAATAACTACAGGGTAACGCAACAACATCAGGACTGCGTGCGCAGGAGAGCGGTCAAGTCGGTATTGGCTAGACCTTGGTGTAAAGATGATGTTCAAGCCGTAAAGGTAGTTAACGAAGTTTGGGATTCGTGTTACTCGGATACTCGACCCTTTGACGAGATCTACAAGTGAGGTCGTTTTATGAGATACGCCCATGTAAAATAGAAAGTTTGCTTTGTTAAATAATCGTATTCAGTACTTAGGTACTCGGGTATAGAAATGTATATCAAGATAGGCGCCAGTGTAATGAAAACATTAGATGCAAATCCCAAACTCTTACTCAACTTGTTCTCCCCAAGAATCATCTCAATCATTCTACTCCTTAAACGCCAATGCTCAAAACAAAACAGAATTCGTCAAATCATTCCTCACGGGTCTCTAGGGGAGTTTTGCTACTCTCCGGCGGAGACTTGCTACCAGTGGATTTTGAATCTCGCATACTAGCTCGCTCACCCTTCACACAGTGCTTAATGATCCAGGGGTGCTTCTCAACCTGTTCGAGGGGAATTCGTTTCTCGGGATCAAGTACCAGTAGCTATGACAATAATTAGTGTGAGACGAATGTTGAGATGAATTCGAACATACCCTCTTGATCAGATCCTTTGCCTCTGAGGAAACAAAGCCTGGAATTGTCATTTCACACCTTGCTATCCTCCTGTGTGTCATGACTACAGTGTCCTCGAAAGGGGCCTCGCCAACTAGAAACTCGTACATCAACACACCCAGACTCCACAAATCAACCTTCTCGTTGTAGTAGTTGCTGTTGCTCTGCAACATCTCAGGTGGAAGATAATCTAAAGTTCCACACATTGTATTTCTTCTGCCGTTAGGGGCATGGACACTCCAACCAAAGTCTGCGATTTTGAGCTCGCCATGGATGCCGACCAGAATGTTTTCTGGTTTGATGTCCCGATGCATGACATGCTTTTTGTGGAGATACTTCAGAGCGGCAGCCATTTGCGCAATGTAGTGAGCTGCTTTCCATTCCGGAAATTTTGTCTCTCTACGAAGATGCTTGTAAAGTTCTCCTTTCCCAGCAAATTCTAGAATTAGGAAGACTCGCTTGCTGTCATGAAAGTGGCCATACAATTGGAGGATATTTGGGTGCCGTAGATTACTTTGAATTTCGATTTCCCGTCGGACCTGCTTCTCTACTTTGCCCTTTTGTATCTCATTTTTGTGTAAAACTTTTAAGGCACAAACAAATCCAGTACTACGTTCTCTTGCCAGATAGACACGGCCGAATTTGCCTTTACCAAGAGGTCGACCAATTTCGAACATGCCGAGATGAAACTGTTTTACTGGAGCTGGCTCCTGATACATAGGATTCGATTTGCGCTCGATTCTGGCAACTTGTTCAGAATCTCGGTATGATGTAGTTGGTTTTCTTGAAGGAGAAGCTGGCTCCTGTGATGAAGCTGTGACTGTTGTGATTGTGTTTACTGTATTCTTATTTTGCAAGGCCATCTTGAGAAGGTTTGCTCGATTGGCATTTTGCGATAATTGTGTGTTGGAAGATGTAGTAGATGCGATCTGCTCGGTATCCATTAGCTACCATGCATTTGATCTTTGGTATTGAAGTCATTCACCTTAGACATGTATTTCTTTCCTTCCCCTGGATCGTTCTCATCATTTACAGACATCCGCTCAAAGCGCGATTCAAGGCCATGGGCAGCCATTGCGAGATATCCGAGATAAAGGGCAAGAATTGATGAAAATGTTGAAAGGATCTTGGTCGATTGAAGGAGTTTGAAGGTGTCTGAAGGTGTTTGACTGCTAGGTTAGTAAAATAGTGGATGATAACGAAAGTATTATTGATATATTCGAGAGATCTTTGGAAACCCAATGTGACGGACGAGACGAGAGTTTATTATTTAGAAAAGCTGGAAAGGTAGCGGCTAAAAAGTCAATGCTTGTTGACACAGCAACACACGAAACCGATCCGAGAATTGTCCAGTGAGGAGTGAGATTTCGGAAGAGGTTTGAGAGAGGCAAGCTTCCCCCACCCACCACGTGCCCACCAAAACAACTAAAGCAGCCTTGTCTCGTCTCACCCCACCAAACAGGCATAGGTAGCATACACTCACAATTGTGCATCTTCTGCGCCATACCTAGGTAGTCGTTCTCCCTACAGATTAAACCATCGTCACATCACACTTGGACTCGAATAAGGAGCAATCTTGAACTGGAACTGGAACTGGAACTGGAACTCGAACTCGAACTCGAACCTAAGCTTTTACTGAACCGAGCTTGAATTAGAGCTCTTCCTTTACCTTGTCTCGCATTTCATATCCGCCAAAGACGAAATCGAAAAGAGCCCTCTTGAACTTGATCAGTGCTTGAATCAGACTCAGACCAGATTAATCATTCATTATCTCACACATCGTCCATATCCAATCTACAATTTACAGTCTACAATTTACAATCATGGCATTCAACGGTCCTATCAATGAGACTTACCCAATGCCCAGTGCGGCAGATACCGCTACTGTGTCGCATGTTCAGAAAGGCTTCAAAATCAGTGCACGTAAACTCCCAATCTCGAAATCAGGTCCAATAGATCAGATGTCAGAGAAGCTCGGCATACCGGTTCCAGAGATGATCTTTGGTGATAATATGGTTGCGATCGAGCACGTAGCGAGTGGATGGCGCATGGAATTCAATGCATACGATGCCCTGGATCGCGTGGACAAGACGGACAAAAATATGTTGAAAGTAGCCTATTCAAAAGAGTGGTCAAGTAGCAGGTAGGGAATCGGAATTTTTGGGTTTCAACATGCCAAAGCTAACATGATATAGGGAGAAAACCCATGAAGGCATCAAAGAAATCGTTAAGCCATTCGACTGGTCATATACAACAGATTACAAAGGCACTATAACCAACGGGAAATTGTTTACGTTGGATAACTCCGATCCGATACCTATTGCCCTTCTTAAGCGTCAAGATCCTATTCTGTTTTTCGAAGAAGTTGTTTTATATGAGAGTGAGCTAGACGACAACGGAATATCTGTGTTTTCTTGCAAATTGCGGGTTATGCCTGACCGAATGCTTCTCTTGTGTAGATTGTTCATGAGACTCGATAATGTTCTTGTTAGGATCAGAGATACTAGGATCTATGTCGATTTCAACACAAGCAAGGTAATTCGCGACTATACCGAGAAAGAAGATGCATTTGACACTGTCAAAAAAGTGAGTAAAATCAACGATTTCTCCAAAGAATTCACTAATCTGTAGTAGAACCTTCTTTACTCTGGTACACTCCCAGACGATCTTACTATAGCCATGCGTGATCCAAATCAGATTGCCCACCTAGTACCTGAAGTTACCCATACGATCGAGAATCTGACGCTTCCTTAAGCTCTACCCCCAAAATAGATTCGAATACTATTTGAAAATAAGATAGATAGAATGAGGACCTAATGTCGCAACTCATTGGCGTCATAGTGCAAATGATGAACTAACATGATCCCAAAATCACAACACTATCTTGCTGGGGAAGACCGCAGCCTATCGCAAATCATAGGTGTAACTCACAGTTACCGTAAGTGGACAAAATCGAAGGCTTTGGAAATTGGAGGCCATCCAAGAATAGCTGTTAATGATTTGGTCATAACATCTTGGCAAAAGGCGTATAACTAATGATTTCTGTTGCGCCAGATAATTGGTCATAAAGTTTCTAAGAATGGAGTGTACAGCTCTCGGGTCTCAGAATGGTCAACTGCATAAGGCAGAGGTTAATCTGAATGAACGCAATACACACACTTATCAAAGTTTATGTTTCTTACCATTTCAATCTTCATCTAAAACTTGATATCAATGAAGTATTAACCTAATATTCAAATTCTATTTCCAGGCGAATTGAACTTCGAGAATCCCAGGCATGACAGCATAATAGCGTCACATCATGCCTCGAAAGAGTCGGTAAATTGTCCTGCTCTGTGCAATGACAGACAAAGGTATGGAATGCGGTCAACACTTTCCATGTTTTGTTGTTAGTGGATCCAACTATATGCCATCATTCCCATCAGCAACAATTCAGCACCAGTGTGCTTCACATTCAAACATTTTTTTTTATGCTTGTGGGAACAATTTCACCTTTTTACACGCTCCGCATCTACTCTACCTGTACCTACAAGGTATTTCTACACAATAAACGAGTTTTGACCATGGCTACGGAGCGGACATAGAATCGCTGCACCGAAATTTCTGAAACTCTATGATATCAGGAGCATAAGGACCACCACTGGATTGCGAGATAAATATAAGCATAGAAGATGTGAGCGTCAAGAGCTCGACACGAAGAGAGCATCTTTTTATATATATCGAGAGCAACTAAAATTCCTAAGAAAAGACTCATCAATTCACCGATACTTTGAATTTGCTTACTCAAATCTCTCATTATTCATGGTCACAGTATTTTCTCGAAGTTATCTTGCCGCCAAGAATGATGGTATAGTTGAAACATTTGTCAGAGCTTATTCCATGGTACACGGCACACAACGAGGAGGCCATCACTGGATTCAAAGGTTCGGTCCTGTAACAATTTTTTCAATCGGGGGCTAGAATGAATTTGTTGCATATCGAATTTTACTCAACGTGACCATTATCATACTACGCACCTCATAGTGATAATTCAAGCGGCTGTACTTGACAAGTAAAGCTTTTCAGTTTTCGGATTCGGGCCCGGGCCCATTCAAGATTGCTCCGGACGTGGAAGCAGGTTCCCGCCGTAGAGCTCATTTCATCAATAATCATTTATGAACATCCAAACTTCTACTAGTGAGCAGTTTTTCGTATTCTATCGAATTCAGGCTTCCCTACTTCTGGGGAAGGCAGAATGTGGGAAGGTACATCAAATCAACGCTATCAACGGTATCGTGCGAAGCTAAATCTAGAGAGTAAATTCATGGCATAGCGGTGGAACAGATTGCTGACTACAGTCAGCTCCAATTCTCATCTCGTATAGTCAGGAATAGGACATTTCAAGGCAAGGCATGGCTAAACTCGGTGAGACTTCACTTGGGCCTAGTCACTTTCATTGACACGTGCGTAGAAGCTCGTATTGACCGGTAATAAACGTCAGGACTAGAGGGGGAAAGTTTGGACCCAAGCACCGGTTATCCAGATCTAGTCGGCGGTTCATCGTATGTTCTTCAACGACTCGATAATCGAAATATGATCGTTGAAAATTTCTATATTTCAGCACATGGTGGTTGACGACCCGGCAAGTTGCCTGGTCGCTATAGCCTCCCAATATGCATGTATCAGGCGCCAATACTCGTGTTTCCGCGCCGTTATTCTTGGAGAAGCAAGCTTTCCGAGACCGTCAGCCTTTTTTCACCACTTTAGGAATCTGCCTAACCAGAATCAATTAACTCCCCATCTTCACATACATGGAGGTAGACATCAACGAACGGCCATAAGGTGGACAAATTTTCATGATAGTTTCCAAAAGATATCTTCATTTTTGTCCTAGTGTTCTCTCGAATCGGAGGTCTTTTCTAGTTTAGGTACCCGATAGTGGCTTCTCAGATGATCAACCATAATAGGACTTTCTACGAAGAGGAACTGTTACAATCCTAGCATTGTATATGTATGGCACATATTCAGGTAGCCTTTTATGCATCCTTTTGTATACAAGGACATTATCCTTCATGTCCAGCTCTTTATCCTATGCTGAATTTATTCTATTCACTGTTGAACAAACTTGTATCGTGACGGGGTCCTTCTTGGTTCCAATCTGGCTCTAGCCAGTGATTTCCAATATTTTATTGCTTATAAACCACGTATACGAGATCCCTTACCTGAACTCTCTATGTTCCTCAAGATGAGGTCTGGCAGAGCAATTGCATCACTTCGCCTGATCATCTCGCTTCTCGCCCGTGTTGATAGCGTCGGGGCGTCATTCAGTCCCATTGGTGTTAAAACTAGCATTGATGCACAGACTGGAGCCGCACCTGCGCGAAGAGATATATTGGACCTTCAAAACGACGTCCCAACTTGGTATGCTTGTATCTTTACATTTGGTTTAGTTTTGATCAAGGAAGTCAATACCAATCACCGCAGAGCCATAAAGCAATTGAAGGGGGATGGAATGGCAATTCCTAGTTGACATCTGAATATTCACATATGACTTGACTATTTGAATAGCTTGCCAAAGCCCTAGTCTGTTTAAAGATTTTTTGAATTGCAGAATTGCATCGCAGGATCCGAATAAGTCTGGTTCCCGACTGTGGTTTTAGAAATAGCAACGTCAAAGGCCGCTTCTTAACTTGGTGGCTAATATATCTCAGGTCTCTGTACATCGAAGCACTTATTTCTTTACAGCAAGTCCCAAAAGATGGCCCATTATCCTGGTTTCAGATAGCTGGCATTCACGTTCGCCCATACTATTCATGGGATAGTGTGAGCTGGAATCCAGCAGCTCCGCAAATGGGCCATTGTACTCATGACGACGTATTATTTCCCATCTGGTATCGTCCATATTTAGCCTTATATAATCAAGTTCTAGCTAGTAATGCACAGACCATTGCCGCCACATGCACCGAGGCCAGTTACACCGACGTGGCTGCGAATTTCCGTATTCCGTATTGAGACTTGGTTGCCGTTCCAGCTCTCCCTCTAGTTGTTAGTGATGCCACAGTCCAGATCGACACACCCTCTGTCACTCAGAGTGTTGCAAATCCTCTTATCCTTTATAGATTTTAGCAGTTCCAGTTGAACGCAAACTGACATCCTACTATGGGTACCAACACTGCGAATGAAGACTTGGCTCAAGATCCAACTACTTTCAGATTCCTTAATGCAGCGATTCTAGGGACATCTCAACCAGATATAGTAAATGAAGACATGGGCACTGAAGGTTTAATGAGTATGATCTATTCCATGTCCTCCAAAGCAACATCATTTTACAACATGGCCACCCAAGTCTCTCCTGACTCCTCTCTCGAATATTCTCATGGAGCTGTACACGTTGCTATTGGAGACCCATATGAGTCAGCTGAGCCACTCTGAATTTGATCCAATGTTCTGGCTTCACCACGCCAATGTGGACCGTCATTTTATCATCTGGCAAGCGATCTACTCCGATGTCTGGATGCTTCCAGAGTCTAACTTGATCGGTACTTTCACAATCGCCCCGGGTGATAGCGATACTTCTGCGTCACCTTTGACCCCGTTCTACCAACCTGATAGGGAGACACCCTGGACATCGGATGCTGCTCGCTACACTAGTACCCTTGGATATTCGTATGCTTCAGTTCCCGATACGATCATTACAAACGCAACTGAGCTTTCTGCTAATGTCACTGCGAATATAAATGTATTGTACAATCTCGAGGGAGTCTTCAGCGACCCTAAGAGGAAGAGAGACGAGAACAGAGAGTGGTCGGTGGCTATTCAGGCTTTGTCTACGGCACTTGGTGAGAGATCCACCATCAGGTTGTATACTGAAGATAGCACTCCCGTAGTTTCCTTTATGTGTTGCCCCCCTCCTGTTGCCGATGGAGGAAACCCTCCAGGGTTGACTTACCACAATGAATTCACATCGGTAGACGCCGTCAAAGCAGTGGATACCTCTAATATTGACGACGTGGTGGATTTTTTGAAAGTTAATCTACGATGGACTGTTAATAAAACGGATGGAACAGTGCTACCAACGGAACAGGTTTCAAGCCTCCTCATCACCGTACAAGACGAGATTGTTACCCATCCAGCAGTCGAGACGGAACTACCTGGTAGGTCCTAATACCCGAAATCGTTTGATCATTTTCTACTAACAAGCAATCGCATAGTTTAGGGAATAAAAACTCTTCACCCTGAGATAACGAGCGGAAAGGCAGGTGGTGTAAGCTCCTAAATATAATATAAATCCCCGATAAAGTTTCAACGTACCTAAGAACCTAATTCAAGATATGGCACCCCGTCACTTCCTTACTCCCCATTATAATGAGTGACTATAACCCTAATACCTTTACTTCCTGCCGCTGGCGCTGCAACAAAATGATCTCTCTTGATTTCCACATCTCTCTTCGTAGTTCCATAAAGCTCAAGATCAAAACGTTTGAGTATATACGCTGTTGTGAGAAACAATTCTGCATACGCTAGGCTGTTTTTGAGATTATTCTGTTAGTCAGAACACTAGAGAGGTAGGAACATGGTGAATTTCATACTTCATGCCAAGACATATTCTGGTCCCCTTGCAAAAAGGTACAAAATACTTGTCCAGCCTATGTTTGCGCACTGTATCTCCAGTAGTCGCATCGTTTGGGACTGATTCCGTAAGCCAGCGGCTCGGGTTGAATTCATTAGGAGAGGGAAAGATTTCGGGGGAGTAGTGGATCAAATAGTAAGACATGCTTGTTGGTGTCTAGATTTTGTCAAAATGGTAAACGTGCTCAAGGGGGAGAGAATGGTAAACAGGTCCTTAGACGTCGATGAAAATCAATACGAGGGGCCATGGAACAGAGTTATACATACACCAGCAGGAATTGTCCATTTCTGAAACTTCATGTCTTCATTGGGTGCGATTCTAGGGAGACGCGAGGTTACCACGCTTGAGAGACGTAATGCTTCGGTTACGGCCGCCGTCTGTGAGAGCGTTCGTTAGCAGCGATTTAAATTTTCAATGTCTCGAGTTGGCTCACCAGGAATGGTAGGGTTTCCAATCTCCCCCATGTAATGTCTTCATCCAAGGTGCTAATTTCATCCTTGACCCTCGACAACATTTTTGGATTATCCAGGAGATGATAAAACAATACGGCTAAGGTTTGAGCTGTGGTCTCACCTCCAGCTCCAACCATGATATTTCCATCATCAGCCAGTCGCCTAAGAGTCTTTTCTTCGGGGGGAAGAAGACTACTATCGCGAAGTTCGTGGAATATTGTATTCTGACGACCTCCAACATCTTCATGATTCAAAATACGCGCCACTTGTTTTCTTGAATTCTAGTATCTATAGTCAGGTGCCAGTTTATGAACATGGAGATGGATTCTTGCGACTGACTCTGTGATGTCCTAACACCGGCCCAGCTAGGCTATCAGGTAGGCATGATAGAATTTTATACACTATAGGGAAATGCATAACAATAGTCGTTATGGACATGACTTGAGAAAGGGTGTTGCTCCATATTTCAGCCAGATTCTCATCAGTCAGAGCACCGAAGGCTTCCCCGTAACAATAATCAGAAATCACATCCAGAGTAAGCGATGAGGACACTACCCGAAGATTGATGGGGGTTGCTTGGGCGAAATGAGACTGAAATACATTAGAAAGTAGAGAGATTTTTGATTTAATAAGCGGCTCCATAGCCACGATAGATCGCTTGGAGAAGAAAGGGTTGACGGCGTTTCTTCGAAGACGATGGAGGTCATGTCCTATAGTCTCAAAAGAACTTCCTGGAGAACCACCAGCACTAACAAACCATGGATATCTGTCATTGTTTATTAGTACAAAAGTCCTACACGATCTAATCATTCTTTGAGGTGAGAAGTAAAAGTACAAGTGCATTCCTAGACACATCAATCGTCCTTGTCATTCCTGCCACTCTTGGTGCTTTGAGAATATGCGAGTAAGGAGTAGTATGAAATCAGCAATGCAATGACTTTAAGGATATGGCATGAGTTGAAACGGCTCGATTCGAGGACTTCATATAAAGATACCGGAGCACCCAAACTTCCCAACTTAAGCTAAATTTTGTCCATGACCTACTTTTCGCGTTTTCTCGTATTGCCCGCGTATAATTCATCATAATAATCCACATCATTAATGTGCAATTCATAAGGATTAATGCGCACGATTGGGCCTGCAATTTTCAGTCACAATGAAACGTCGAGGAGGGAATCAAACATACCATACTCTTCGTGCATTCGTTTGATTTGCCAAAGCCATTGTCCATCACGCACGACGTTGAAGTAGATCTCATACCACGATGTCAAAGCTGCAAGCTTTGGGCCCGGAAACTTGGCAATGGGACTTAAGTATAGACGATATATAGCGCCATAGATGGTCCACAGGGACAAGAATAGAAAAAGTGTAATTTCTAGATAAGTAATGGTCGTCATGTTGAAGGAGCAAAATATCTTGGCATGTAGCTCGTGCTATAAAAATTAACCTCAATTTCGAATACTTGTGCAGTATTTGAATGATCATTGAGCGATGGAAGCAACATATTTCATTGTCTCGAGATAATAGAGATGATATATGGGTGGCACAAGTTTCCATTGAACTGCGATGCAACTGCCAAGCTCGCGGAAGTTTAGAAACCTACTCAACGCAACGTAATAGGTGCTGCATTGGGATGCCGTAAACATAATCAGCCATGATATTGAATACTGCAGAATGATGACGAGTGCCAATGCAAGGAAATATGATGCATCATTGGAAATCGATTTACAAGGCCCACAATTTTGCAGATAAGTAAGAAACATTAAGATATCATTGGAGGAGAAAGTATTAGCTGGTCGAAACAAGGCGACGAATAACACACCATCTTTATATTGAAAAACAGGGAGGAAACTGACGACTTCCGCTTTTTTTTATATACACAAAACTAAGAGGTTTCAATGGCACATGTCAAACGTGATTGGTATTATTACCTATCGCTGACACGGCTATATGCATGCGTATGATTAATCTTTCCCAATGTCAGCAGATTCAACTCTATGATATATCATATAGATCTTCTGTGTAAGCTCGATAACTTTATATCACACTTTTCCTGTTTTATAATAAAGTTTTGGCATATGATCGTTAATGTGGATCGAAATCCATAAATTTGACTGAGTTTCTCATCCAGGAATAGGGAGTATGAGATGACTTCATTTTAAAAGGATCTAGTGTGATGTACAGTTGTCGAGGTTTATACGATACATAACAGACATAATACTTATGCTATTGTGCCAAACGTGCATAGGAAAAAGTCTACAAGAAGCTTAGATAATAAGGGATCACTTCCTAGGCTTGTCAATGCCAATTTCAATGGTCATAAAACAGCAACAAGCAATGGGTAATTTTTGATGAGTAAGATTGAGCCCGGAAGTTGATCTGGTGTCTATCTAAAAATGGTTTCGCTACTAGAAATTTCCGGCTCAGATGGTGACACCTGTCGCCATCGCCTCTAAGTTCTCCTCATCACATTTGTGACATGCACAATCCATGCCAAACCAAGGCATAAGTTTCCCTTGTCTTTCCTTAAGACCCTTGCCTCTCCCGATATACGAAATGAACATCTCCTCCCCTTTCCTGATATCTCTCTCAGCAAACATGGTAACTGTGCTGTTTTCATCGTCGTGTCTCCAATCAATGTTGGGATCGCAGCTGTGATTAAACATCGAATATAAAGGATTTACGGCGGTTCCGCAAATATCGTCGAAAGTTTGCCCATGTTTATTGTTCTGCAAACGACAATAGATAGTGTGCAGAACCCATGTATCATATGCGCTGTTCGCGAATACATCGATACCAAGCGCACGAAGAATGCGGATTGGGGTAATGATGTGATCCTTGAAATTTAACGCAATGAGTTGAGGGTTATTTGGATTGTAAGCGGGTGTGAGACGTGAGATGAGAGAGGTTTTCAGAGGACTGGCGGCATTTTCTTTTAAAGAAAGGGCGAGAACGCGGAGAAATAAGTTGGATTCCATAGACGATTCTGTGGGGTTTGACAAAGATTCTGATTCGGTCCCGAGTAAGAAATCTAGATCTTTACCACAAACGATGGTATGATAACTATCCAGTGCAATTTGAGAGCAGGAAGAGCTACAGTACAAAGTTTTACAACATGAATTTTCGATTTTATTCAAGAATGGCCCACAACAAGCTGGGCAGCGGTCGACACTGTCAACTACAGCAGCAAGCGTAGGGTCAACAAGAACTGATTCTTTTGCCAGAATATCTCTTGTTGCCACAACGCCAAGTACATCTATCTCCGATATTTCTTCAGACGAAATGGCCAATCTAACTGTGCTCTTTGAGACTACGCAATTGGATGATGCAGAGGCAAATTCGGCCGCCACCTTTTCTATTACTTCGTCGGATCTTGCGACAACATCTTCGGTCATCCATGGATATGATGTTGGGTAGACGCCTCCGTTGTAAAGAGTAGTTTTCATGGCCTCGGCTGTCATTTCTTCATCGTCAACATATCCTTGAAGGATATTTTGCCGTTGCTCGAACCATGATTCCGCATTTGTTACTTCCGAAGGGAAAATCTGATCATCTGGGAACTTGGCCACCGCATCTTTACTTACCTCAAGATAATCTGAGCAGCAATTGGAAGCCATTAATCCTTCCATCAGCTCCGACCAAATCTGAAGTTCCAGTCTTTTTAGTAGAATTGTAAGTAAAGCTCGAAAAGATTCTGGCGTAGCAACCTGTGCTTTCCTGGGCATCCATGCTGGGTGAGTTTGATGAAGCTGCCATATCTTCTGGCTATATGCTTTGTAAGCATCAGTACCTAAGGTAGAATCATTCTCTAAGGCTGCTTCGACTAGAAGCCTGGCCTTTTGAACATCGCCAAGAGCAAGTTCCGGGTACCCTAATCGGCGGAGGCAATTACCCCGATTAAGCCAGTTTTCCGGGTCGTATGGGATTCCTGTAATATCCTTTGTGAATTGAGCAAAGTCTTTGATTTCGGACTCCAAGGCCTAAGAAGAGAAGAAATTGATCAGTGAAAACTTCGAGTAACTTACCCAGGGCTACAGGGAAAAGAGAATTCTGAGACGAACTTCGGCCTCTAAAATTTGATGAGGAGCAATTTCACAAGCTGAGGATGGCTTATATAACTCTGGTCTCCATGGTGAATCCATCTTGACGGGGTTTGAAAAGAAAGGTTGGCAAGGAAAGTTGTTGATGGGTTGAATCTCAGATAGTTCTTTTACTCAGTGCTAAGCGATGTCATATACTAGAATGAATGATCGTATTTAGAGTGTGACCAAAGATTAAAGATTAAAGATTAAAAATCAAAGATCAAAGGGATCAAAGAGCATGGATGCTCTAGTGATGGACAATGGTGGCAACTTTGTGTGCGCTTTTCGCTAAAAGTCTACCTAGTGATATAGTATGTGGTGGACTCAGCCCACTAAGGTTAAGCCAATCTAGCCCTAAAAGACTTTGAGCCGTAATTAAAATCACTGGATTTCGTATATAGTATACTGTACTCGGTATTGTTTTAAATAAATGCTGGGCCCATTATTTAGTCGAAAATATATAAATCTAGGGAATACATTCTCGTTCCCTATTTCTTTTAAAATATATAATAAATCAACAAATCAATTAATTAATGTTAAAATGTTGTAAAAATATTGAAAAAATAAAAATTGAAAGTTTAGATTCGAATAATTTTCTTCTTATTATAATATAATATAGTATTAAATTATATAGGAGATTGTTATTATTTGAAAATGACAAATAAGTCATTTTCTCGCTTATTGAGCCCGGCATTTATTTAAAACAACACCGAGTAGTGAATTATGGTGGAAACTTGTGGTTATCATCGCCGTCGTGATGCAAGTGTAGTTATGTTTCATGTTACAAGTGATCGAAGTGATTGTATTGTATTTGGTTATACAAGATTAGAGATGTTCGTATCTCTGCTGATAAGCACTAACCCTATTGCAGTATAGACTCTGCTACCCTGCAGCACCCGCTTTACTACCACTTGTCTACCGGCATATCAAGTACCCAGGTACTTTTACAATTTACTGATATGGAACAATTGATGTCTCCATCTCCGGCTACATCGTCTAGATGGTTATGGCTACTGTGCTATATATAACTCAAGAGATTATCTTACTAGGACCAAGTTGATTTTAAAAGTATTCGATTTGTTTAGTATTCATCATAAATACTACTACTAATATCTTGTTTATTATCGTAAAGCTACCCCAGTCTTGTGCCTCAAGATTCCTTTTCTCCTCGGTACGCCACGGTAGTTCTATTGACAGATTCAGAATCATCACTGATCGCTGTAACCGCGTCTGCATTGATTGCAATTTGTGTACCATCTTCAGCAATTACAATATCACCGTATTGTGATTCCCATCCAAGACCCATTTCCTTAATTAATTTCTGGTTCTGAGTCGGCCATACCTTGCAAAGAGCAAAGTACACAACGAAACTGACAGAAAAAGATAACAACCATCCGAGACGTCCAAGATTCGTAGCACTTTGGGATACGGATGCGCCTAGAGTTCCAACAAATCCTGGAAAAGGGAGCGCAACACCACAAATGTATGCAATAATCGCTTGCACATTCCAGCCATGGAAATAATAGTAATGCTTGTTTGCTTTTGTACCATTGTAGAGATGCCCAATGAAAACATTGCCCTTAGTGAGTGCATAATCTTAGAGAAAAGTTAGCATTAATTCTACGAAATGAAATGAATTGCTTCCAGCTATCTTCAAGTTTGCTAGCTCAGGAGTTATCCGTATAGGATATGTGTTGCGGGTAGAAGAACTTACAATCGCAGACCATTATTGCAACCACGCTTGCCATAAATATACCATAACCCGAAAGGAATGTGGTAAAAACCGACGCAGAAGCGAGAATCTTCCATGGACAGATGGCAAAAGCCAAGAATTCCACAACATATTGCCCGCGGGGAATTGTGAGAAATCGAGGAAACAACATGGTACTATCCGCACCGAATGGAATCATGTTTGCCGCAATGTTTGTACCAAGAATGGATACCATCCAGCAAAATGCCAAGAGAAAGACAGCAAAACGTGTGCTGCCAGACCAATATCTATCCAAAATGGCGCTCAACAAATCCCAAGGATTCCATAAATTCAAACCCCAATTGTTGTTGATCGCGGCCGTGGCCAAGATTCCCAATGTGGCAGATAGCGTCACGGATAGAGGTTGAGTAAGAAGTTGCGACCATTGTGCGCCCGATCTCGTCGCACTCCATCTCGCAATATCTGGTTGATTTGTGATCACTACATAAGTGACGAGTTAGCTGCTTTTCGTTGCACATTGTGTATATAGACCCTGAAACCTCTTTCAGAAGACTTGGGCAAATGCGTCGCACGGCGAAATGTCAATCCAGGGAACATAGTGAATTCCAACTTACAAGTTGCAGTGTTACCCATGCCACTGTTGATGCCATACATGATGAACCATCCATAGGCAGCCCCTTCACCAAGTGTACTTTTGTATACTGATCCGACTTTTCCCTTTGTATTGGCCATACAGAAAATGAAAAGTCCAAACACGGCTGGCAAAACAACAATTGATTTGAACCAAAAGAAGGCTCGCAATTGATATGGTCGAAAGGCGCAGAATGGGAAGTGAACTAGCCAGAACAGAAAGAAGGCGAGCATATTGGCAGATGTAATACCAATCGATTCAGGAATATGATTTGGGATATCAGTGAAGTTGTGTCCGAAAATGCATCGCAAGATATTGCTCATGAAACTCGCACCAGAGAACACTGTTATTGTCGGCGCATTAGCAAAATGTCGCGAAGAAAGAACCGATCGTAGGATGGAATGTAGTTTCGATCGCTCAGTCTTTGCAAGAAGACGCAGAATGTTTCCATGCGCCAGAGAGTCATGAACTGGACCACTTACATTGTACACCATACCAGATAATAGCCAAGGCAGCGCGAGCTCCAACGAAGTAGTATGAACCATACATTCCAAAAACACTCCTGGCTACGACAGGGTATCCAATATGATAAACTGAGGCGCATCGACTGTTGAAGTACATGGCGACTGAACTGATCACTTGAGAGACAAATATAACGATGATAGCTTGCCACCAATTAAGGCCAATTCCTACCATGGTCGAGCCCAAAGTCCAATTGCCAAAGGAGAGTCCTAGGTAGAAGGTAACGAAGTTCCACCAACGCCATGTCCGTTTTTCAGGAGGTGTTGGGTCACTACAGGAACGAATTTAGTAGCTGAATTGTTCGCCGTGCGCCAATCCATCGACAAAAGTCCAATTGAGCAACAATTAATGTTGGAACTTACAGATCTTCATTGGACCAGACCTTATTCGAGCCCGAATGGCGATCGAGAGCAGTATCTTGAACTGTCACATAGTCCATGAAATTCTGTCGACTCGTGAAAGCATTCTTGAAAGCTCCAACCTTTTCCGCCGATTGAGCTTTGAGAGTCGCGACGTTCATGGCGGGGAACATCTCGGATAAATTTTCAATTGACACACACAAGTACTTTTTCTTGCAAGGGGGTACGGGTACCTGTATCAACAAGTGACAATTACAACCACGTAAACCAAGAGTTGATAATCTTCACAAGAAACAAATGTCAAGAGAAGATAGGTATCATGCTCCGAGTAATTGTGCTCTCTTTTGGGAGAGAGAGAGAGAGAGAAGGGAAGTAAAAGGGGAGGAAGAGGAGAGAAGAGCTTGACAGTTTTTGATTGAGGAAAGAAAAGAGAAACTCCACTTTGATAGACACTACAACAGTACGACTACCAATCAATTCACTGACATTTTTTTCATGTCCCACTTACCCTGTTCTTCTGATAGATAATAGCCTTGATAGCTTCAATGCTTGTGGGTGAAAGTTATC
The DNA here is from genome assembly GCA_004786275.1 of Botryotinia convoluta. Taxonomy (NCBI): domain Eukaryota; kingdom Fungi; phylum Ascomycota; class Leotiomycetes; order Helotiales; family Sclerotiniaceae; genus Botryotinia; species Botryotinia convoluta. The sequence continues at coordinate 20,141 of PQXN01000334.1, forward strand.
AACTACCTGGCAAATTTTACTGGTCTGGATCGTGTTGGTGGACACGGACTTGATCTGATTTACACACCTCGCATACCTAGGTACGGATTGCATTGGACGTATTTCGAATGGACGCTTGTTATCAACGGTCAAAAACTTATTGGACGATACACTTAACCCAGTTAGACCAAGATGGACAATCATCGGAGTGTCGGTTGTATGGGGTATAACACGGCATAAGTGACAAAAACACACGATCAACTTCCTGTATGGGTTATCTTGGCTGTCAATGATCAGTCTCTAGGATGGCTTATCAGGTTGATAGGTCGGACATGCCCGAATCTGACTGTATTGGATGACAAGAACGCGTTGTGAGTGCGGGCGGGTGGGTACCGGTACAGTTGCCACATTATGGTTATCGCGTTGAGGACGGATATCAGAACATCTAAACCTCACCTCAACCTCACATTATAAAAACTTACCCGGTAGGATTTCAGCCACCAACTGATGGAAAACAAGACCTCTCGAGATAAATAACGATACCTACCTATCAAGACGACCATGTACTACGAATGAGGAAGTTACAAATGTCCCACGGATTATCGAAACCACAGTCGATGAGCTAAAAGGTCACTTTACGATAACATCGAACTTGCATACCTCGAACTGACAAGCCACCCTCGAAAGCTTTACACCCTTATAGATTTGTGGTTCAAGTCATGTTTGCAGAGATTCGCAAGTCTCAGTTATCATACTCAAAACCCGATCTGGAATTTTATGACCGACAATTACCCTTTACCTCAGACTCATGGTCCATAATAACCGCTTCACACAAATGCGACTACTCGTGTCACTCGTGTTACTCAACCTCTCTCCCGTCCAAAGTTTAATATGTCAAGACTTTTTATTTCAGTACCAAATGCTATCACTCAAATAATACACTTCGTTCTAAACCAGCTCGTAGTCGAGAAAGGGTTTCTATGAGGAATGAATATCAAACTGTCGAAGTAAGAGCATGTCTTGTTTCTGATGATTCGAATTTTGGGCATAAGTGTTATTTTTACGGCCGATATTTTATACTGATTGAAAGAGTTTGCAAGCCGCGACAGTCCGCTCAAGAATATTGAGGATTCAAGCTTTCATCAGTGATCGTATTGGGAAAGTCCTCATAAATTAGCATAATTCAATGTAAATTGTTCTTATCGTTTCTAGTAGCGGACGCACGACATAGAAAGTGGAGGCGAATCATACACATCCATCATGATCTACCTCTCTGCTTCGATTTTTTTTCTTGTCCCGCTCAAGGTTTTCCTTAAAAAGGTTACTCAAATATTTGTTCATCCATGATTGAGTTTGATAGAGAGACTCTAAGCTGCAAGTGCCGATTAAAGTTTGCAACGGCGTTGCCACTAATGATGCACCTCAGAACTTCAACCATGATGTTATCATAGTTGGTAGATGTGTAGTTCACATTTGGAGGATAATCTTCAATCTTAGGTTTGCTATTTCTTCCAATATGATTCGCGATTTCCGTCGCGTTGTTTCTCGCCCTTAAGACGCATCACAACCTCAAAAAACCATCGACATCCATCAGCATGGTGCAGAAAACTACTGTCGACTCCGAGGAGTCTTCTACAAACATATCCAAGACACAGAATTCGGTAATTGACTCTGAAGCTCGAGCAGGAGCGAATTCCCCAGGCCTAAATGAAAAAGACATCGAAACTGCTAATAATGACATTGGAAATGTCACCCAAGCTGGTGTACAGAACATCGAGGCCGTGTCAATGACCTGGACGACATGGTCTTTAATAATAGCATACATCGGGTACGTTTCCTGAGATGATATTGGTGGATCTTCCGTGTTCTAAGAAGAATCCCAGTATATTCCTCATCTCCTTCACCACCTCACTCGAATCACAAGTGGTCATGTCACTTTCTGTTTTTGCGACAAGCTCATTCAACAACCACTCTTTGATTTCAACAGTATTGGTCGTTCAAAGCGTCGTCATGGGTAAGTGAGCTCCGTAACTGCCAACCTTTTGTGTATATGTATTGATTTAGGATAGCTGTTATTAAAGCGCCCATGGCTAAAACCGCTGATGTATTTGGTCGACTCGACGCCTTCACCATTTCGATCATTCTCGCCATAATCGGCGGCGCTACAATGGCCATATCCAACGACGTTCAAACTTATGCCGCAGCCCAGATATTCTATGCAGCTGGCTCCACCGGTCTTCAAATCCTCCAGCAAGTTTTCATTGCTGATACGACTAATCTCCTCAATCGTGCTTTATGGTCTAGTTTGCCGCAGATTCCATTCTTGATCACTGTTTGGATTGGTGCACCAATTGGAGACAAGATTCTTAAAACTACAACATGGAGATGGGGTTATGGCATATGGTGTATAATCCTGCCAGTCGTATTCCTACCATTGGCGTTGTCTTTGTTCCTCAACAATAGAAAGGCGAAGAAGGCTGGCCTCACTGCTCCGTCGCCTTTGAAGAAATTGGGTCCGATTGCAACCATAACGACTCTCTGGAACGACTTGGATATTGGAGGCATGATTTTGTTAAGTGCGGCGTTTGCGCTTATTCTAATTCCGCTCACCATTGCGTCTAAGGCCTCGAATGGATGGGCTAGCCCAGATATCATCGCAATGATCGTTCTAGGGGTTGTTTGCCTTATCAGCTTTCCTGTTTGGGAATCTGTCAAAAAGCTTGCACCGCATCCACTCATTCCCCTAGGTCTCTTGAAATCCCGCACATTCTGCGCAGGATGTTCCATTGGATTCTTCTACTTTAGTAAGTTTTACTCTGGTCTGTTAGCAAGCTCTCGTATTAATATCTCCAAGTGGCATTCTTCCTCTCGGTCCAACCATACTTTTACTCCTATCTTCTTGTCGTCCAAGATCTTTCTATTCCCGCTGCAGGCCACGTAACACAGGTGTTTTCTTTCACGGCAACTATTTCGTCTGTCATCATATCTTTCTTCATCAAATACACCAAATACTACAAACCGTACATTACAGCTGGAGCGCTCATCTACCTGATGGGCATCGGACTCATGTTCCATTACCGCAGGGAAAATTCATCTATCGCACAGATCATCGGCACGCAAATTGCTGTTGGTATTGGCGGAGGAATGCTTAACGTCCCTGCTCAACTCGCTGTCCAAGCTTCCGTCCCTAATCATCAGAACGTCGCTGTTGCAACAGCCGTTTACTTGACATGTGTAGAGATGGGCGGTGCTGTTGGAAGTGCCATTGCTGGCGTTATCTGGGGTCAAAATATTCCCAAGAAATTGGCCAAATACTCCTCCACTATCGATAGCAAGGCCGTTTACAATAGCATTACCAATGCTCTCGCGTATCCTATGGGAACACCTGAGAGAATCGCAATCAACAGGGCGTATCAAGAGACTATGCAAAAATTACTGATCGTGGCGCTCTGTGTGAGTGCACCGATTGTGCTTTCGTCTTTGGTGATTAAGAATGCCAAGTTGGATGCAGGAGAAGATAAGGTTAAGGGGAGAGTTATCGGAGGCACAGTGGAGAAGAAAGAAGAACCAGTCTTAGTTTAATGCCTTCAAGAGACGAGGAAACGACATGATGAATAAGAATCTCAAAACAACTAAGATTAATTCCGGAATCGGAGTTACATTAGATGGATAGACATGGAGTTAAATGAGAAGAATATGTCAATAATAGTAAGACAATAAAAGTCTAATGGTTGATCTCAATCGGATGAAGAAGCTTGAATGTATAAATTGTAATTGAAATGTGAGGGTATAAATTATGTATTGGTGGGTGGTGGCGATGGCGGCGATAGTTGCTATACCGGTGTTGCGAAAGAAGAGGAGGTGCAGAAAATTGAGTGACTCTTTTTCAATTGATCTTCCCCTTTCACCTAGTTCCGGTTCTGGTGATTCAGCATACGGATATAGCGATCTCATGCTTCATTCGGCTTCTTGTACACTTAACCAGGCTTTCCGTTCATTCGAAGAATAGTTTGACGATGAAAAGCTTCCAGGTCTCGAATTGGATTAAAATGTTCCAACCAATGAAAGCTCACATGCAGTCTACTATATTAATGGACGAGAATATATCCGTATAGGGTAAACCCTATTCAGAGCCATCACTTTCTCCATAAAGACCGCATCAAAATCCCCTCAAGCCAAATCGTCTACTCACGACACCAGCCAAGACACCAAATGCCGAACCCCCAAGATGTCCCGCATGGCCGACTCCCGGTTGCCACCCGTTATTAAGGGCCAAAATACTATAGATAGCTCCTCCTCCTACTAAAAACCATGCCGGGATCCCTATGGGTACGAACATGAATTGCCAAGACACGTTGGGATGTTTTACCGCCAACATGGTAATTAGGCCTGATAAACTGCCAGACGCACCGCAACCCCGATCTATAGAATTTAAAGAGCCTTTGTTCTGATTGAATGGAAGGCCATGCTTCCATGTATACAGAGAGGCAAGGGAACATGTAACACCAGCGCCAGCCCAGATAGTTACGAAGGTGAGAGGGTTGACCAAAGGAGCTATGGCTAGCATACAATACATGTTCGCAAAAAGATGGTAATAGGTCTGGTGCATGAAGCTGTGAGTGATGAGTGTATGGATTCGTCCTTCATCAATATTCTGCTGGGAAAGAACGAAGTTTTTATCGAAATATTCTGGTGTGAGTTTAGGAATGAAATTGGGGAGGGGAAAATCAACGAATGGAGAACGGTTGTAACTGAGGGTTACGAATGTACATCCTACAGCAATGACAATCGCAAGTGGGTAGCTAGAACGGGGTTTGCGGTATCTGATTGTCGGAGTGGGATCGATGGGTTGGTGTTCATGTTGAGTATGTTGCGTATGTTGCGTATGTTTATTTTGATGTTTGCTTTTGGCATGTTGCTCCCGTTGTGCCCACTTGGAACCACGCGCTGATGGGGTAGATGAAAAGAAAGGGCGAGCGCCACTTGATGAGATAGCCTTCAGTAGAGGTGATTTGCGAACCACCGAATTTGGATTAACAAAGCTGAAGAATGAAGAATGGAAATCTCGAGTGTGTATGCAGCCCAGAGGAATTTGACGAAACTACAGGTGGTTAGATACTAGCTTTCTTAGAACCATGGGTGGACAGGGCTTAACATACTATAGTTTGTGTAGCTGGTCTTAACGTCGATTTCTGCATATGGAGGCCCAATGATCGTGATCCCACGAGAAAGACCATGGTGGGATAAACAAACTAATTGCCCTGGCCTCTTATGTATCGTCTTATGATGAAATTGTTATGGTCAAATCGGAAAATGCTAGCCAATATCGAATAATTCTCACCGCCTGCAAGAAGAAGCATTGATATTCGGCAGAAGGGATGTGATTGATGAGTGTGGAAGTTTATGTTTCACGTGACATACTTCATGGCTTACTAAGATTACTTGTCATGTGTGGCATTGACGCCATGCAATCAAAATGTAGGTCTTCCATCTCATCATTTTTTCTGTATGACAGGAATTTGAGGGGAAGAAAAACCTACCTGTACGACACACCGCTCATTGCAATTGTAAGATTCATGCAAATTAAGTTTTAAATTTCCTGCAAATTAGGTGCCGCCTGGCACTTCTGATATACAATCAAGAATTTGATATCGACCTAGCCCAGCTATGGACTCTCTCGAGAGGTGATTAGACGTTAAATATGCGGGGATATTCTGCACAATTCTCATTTCTCACGCCACTATCAACATCTGAACTAAAGTCTGGCTGTGCTTATATGTGGGAAAACTGCCGGCTAAGTAGTGTGATGACTTCGATGCGTGGCACTTGTGCGATGTAGCCACTGGGATATTTCAACTCCATCACAACTTACTCTGACGGTATCAATACCCAAGGTACTACTAACTTTACCAAAAGGAAGGGCTTTGCCAAGAAAGACAATCGCACAGCGAGGTTCACTTATTCGAAAACGGCCCTGGTATCCTATACTCGATAGTCATACTCCAAGGATAGGATTATCAGATACAATGCCATTGATTGCGGTGAAAGAAGGTCGTGGATGTGTGTGTCGGCTTCTAGTTGTAGGATACTGTTGTATGGAGTAAGCAATGCAAGTGCTTAGCTTTCGCCAATGAATTCAGGGGATATCGAGGGGAAATATTACGCCTCAACAAGTATCATTCAATATCACTCATTAGACTTCAGATGCTTGTATCTGCATAAATGCATTTGCTCATGTCAAACCACCATATAAAGTTTTCACTCGCTTTGCCAAGAGTGTCTAAAGCTTTCAACTGTCCGAAAGCATCCCACTCTTGAGTCTGGAAGCCGAAAATCGGCCACTGACCAGAGTTTCGAGCTGGTTACACTCACAACAGTGTCAGACGAGAAAGGAGAATGAAAATATCTGAGTATTAATAGTGTTCAATGGCACTTATGATTACTCTTGCTATCAAACCCGCTTGGTTTACTCTTTTTCAATATGCATTTTCTTTTCCTTGGAGTTCTTTCAATCTTTCTTGTTCTTCAGTCATATATTGATGTCGCTGAAGCAGCTTCGTATCCGCCATATGCCCCCGATGCAGTAGATAAACTAGCAGCAAAAGGTCTTGCGAAACTAGCGGCATATCAAGCCATACATTATCCACACAACACTTGCACGATCAAAAATGCCATAAAGCGTCGTGAATGGTAAGGTGACAATGATGTCCCGTTGCTCCCAGACCTAATCTTTTGCAGGAGCGATCTCTCAGGAGCGGATAGAATTGCATACACAAATGCTGTTCTTTGTTTACAGTCCAAAAAGCCCATCACGCCTTCTGAAGTTGTTCCGGGTGTTCGAAGTCGCTTTGATGACTTCGTTGCCGCGCATATGAATCAGAGCTTTACCATTCATTCTACGGTAGGTACATACTATATCTGAGTATCCTGTGGTCCAACTAATGATATAGGGCAATTTTCTGGGCTGGCATAGATATTATGTTCATACGTACGAAAAAGCACTCCGTGAAGAATGTGGATATAAAGGATATCAACCTGTGAGTCTTGAATTCATTTGTCTTCCATCACCCACAATTGGTATTTCACACGTCAAATGCCTCAAACCTTCCTCGGCCCTATGCTTTAAACTTTCCCCACAGCCTATCACTGACGAACGTCAGTATTGGAACTGGGGCAGATACGCCGATGACCCGATACACTCCCCGCTCTTTGACGGGAGTCCCACTAGCATGAGCGGCAATGGCTTGTATTACAACCATACTGGTGTTCCTATCAATCTCGCGCCGGCGCCATTCGACATTATCCCGCCTGGTGTCGGTGGTGGATGTGTTACCACAGGCCCGTTCAAGAAGTATAACTCTTTGGTCATATTATGATATCAATATGCTAAATATTCTTGTAGTATGACTGTCCACCTTGGCCCAGTCTTTGGAACAATATCCGGCACGCCAGTGAACCCTCAAGCCGATGGCTTCGGTTACAATCCACGATGCCTACGCCGCGATATCAACGTTCATAGTGCTGCTGTTACGAAAACCAACTATACTTACGATCTTATAACAAAACCTTCAAATGCAGATATATATTGGTTCCAGACTGTCATGCAAGGCTTGTTCAGTATAGGAGAATGGGGCGTTCATGCTGGAGGGCATTTCACAGTGGGTGGTGATCCGGGCGGTGTAAGTGGATTTCCTCTCTGGACCCCTCCCTGACGATCTAAAGTACTAACAATACATACATGTAGGACTTCTTTACATCTCCAGGCGACCCAGCTTTCTATCTTCATCACGGTATGATAGATAGAGTCTGGTGGATATGGCAACTTCAGGATTTAGCAAAGAGACAGAATGCCGTCTCAGGAACGATCACTTTAAGTAACGTCCCTCCTAGTAGAAACACCACCTTGGAGGATCTACAAGATATTGGATATAATGCGGGCCCTGTGCCGTTGAAAGATTTGATGAACACACTAGGAGGGCTGAATGGAGAATTGTGTTACATTTATGTGTGATTCGAGATAATCAACGTAGGTAAAGAAATAACATCATTATTTTGATCAGTAAATTGAGATCACATCTCAAGTACAAAGACTGATATCCCCAAAATGATATGTTGAAATGTATATTCCGTACAGGTACAGGAATTGCATTCATTGAGATCGTTGAGTTCATCACTTGGCCGAGTACTGGTGGTACCTGATCTTTCTTTGTGTACAACTCAGTGATGGTGAAACATTCAGGGGCACATGGACTAATCTACAGGGGCTTATCGACGAATTATCTTATCACATGCCATCCCCAAATGCTTATCACCCTTAGCACGCTTAATTTAGCACTTTACGTAGCTCACCTGCGTGCTATCTGAGCTTGGGGAAGGTTCAAAGGGAAGGGAATCCGCAGCAGCATGCTTCCTTTTCTTTTGTTCCATTAGAGTATATACAATATAAATACAATACATGTTCGCTTCATAACAGATTATCACCAAATACATTTTTACAACCCTTTCCTTCTCAATCAATCGATCAACGTACAATCATTTAGTCAGTCAGTCCAAAATGGCATCCAACACAACTTCTTCCGTCTCTTCTATTCGCAAAGTCATCTCCTTTGCAGGCCGTCTCCTATCACAAATACCAATAATCAATAATCCTTCATCTGCTTCATCGGCCGTCGCAGCTCCTAGACCCTACGTACCCTTTGGAAATGCACCGTCATGCCCATCAACCTCTCCTCTCTCCTGCCACAACAGCACCGCCGCTCCCGATTCTTGCTGCTTCGTCTATCCCGGTGGCCAACTTCTCCAGACTCAATTCTGGGATTACAGTCCTGCAATAGGGCCAGTTGACAGTTGGACTCTTCATGGTCTTTGGTTTGTTCACCTGCCATCAATTCTCACATTTTTAAAAGCTTACCAAGTCTCATAGGCCTGATCTCTGCGATGGTTCCTATCCCACATATTGCCATAGTACTCCCCAATACTACAACATAACCTCCATCCTTACCGCCGCATCCCAAACTGATCTTCTCGCATATATGCATGAATATTGGCTCCCCAATCGAGGATCTGCCGAAACCTTTTGGGAACATGAAATGAACAAACATGGAACATGCGTAAACACCCTCGCGCCATCTTGCTATGGCGACAAATATGAAGCTGGTGATGAAGTCATCGATTTCTTTACAAGGGCCGTGGGATTATTCAAAGAGTTGGATACTTATAAAGCACTCGAGAAGGCCGGAATTGTCCCAAGTTATTCGGCTACTTACACCGAGGATCAGATCCAGGCGGCATTGACTGCGGTTACTGGAAGTGAGGTTGTATTGGGTTGTTCGAATGGTAGATTGAACCAGGCATGGTATAGCTTCAATGTTAAAGGAAGTTTGCAGTTAGGAGAATTTGTGGCTACGGCTCCAGCTGGAAAAGGTGGGAGAGGAACTTGTCCTAGAAAAGGGATCAAATACTTGCCCAAGAAGAAATAATCGCGTTTCTGTATAACCGATTGATGCGGGCTAAATTACTGCATTTGTATATCTAGGAAACCCCTAGGATTCGGTTGAGCTTTTGGATTTTATAAGATGGTTTCTTTGGATAGGGAATCGTATGGCATTGCATTGGATGGTATGTACTCTTAGGGGTTTAGATGTGGAATTAAGGCACCTTACAGAAGTCTCAACGACTTCCCCCCAAATCACCTGCTTTGTCTGATGATCTGATGACCCGACGGTGAATAATATTTAATATTTTTTTGCACCCTGACACGTTTACTCGGAACAAAATAGTCTCGGTATTGATGAATTCGAATATCATACAAGCATTATTGATTGGTTTCCGGGTATCTTGAAAGAGACCTAGCCAATACTCTTATGCTGGCTTCGTCATTTGCATATGCATGAGTCATTTCGTTGTCAAACACATGCAGGGAGTTTCTCAATTGTCCAATAGTATCGGACGTATTTATCAGTTGAAGATTTTATCACCCCGGTCTCCGCAACGGTCTGTCAATCATGGTGATTATGTGATTTCATCCTAACCCTTGGGTCCTCCACTTTCCCAATGGAAAGAAAAACGGGTATCTGACAGCCCCAGATGGTGGGTATCTGCAGATTCCCATTTGCTTGGTCCTTATATTTATTTCTTTATGGACTCCTCTGTTTTGGTGAAGCATTGTGTTCGTGTATATCCTCGAGGGAGTCAATCTCGAAATTTATGGATATAATGTTGGTTCCAATCATTGCTGTCTTGTTATCCTACATTGTATATGGAATAATATGGCGTCTATGCTTCAGTCCAATTGCCGAGTTCCCCGGACCAAAGTTGGCTGCTATTTCCATGCTCTATGAAATATATCATGAGATTGTCTTGGGAGGAAAGTATACCTTCAAAATTAAGGAGTTGCATGAGAAATATGGTAAGTCCTTTCTTCCTATTGTTTAACAGGAGCTTGATACTTTCCAAATAGGACCCATAATCCGTATCAATCCCTGGGAGCTTCATATCAGTGATCCAGACTATTACGATGAATTGTATGCCGCTGGTGGGAAGAGACGCGATAAATATCCTTACTATACCAAGCAATTTGGTAATTCCGAATCGATGATTGGCACTGTCTCACACGATCACCATCGTCTTCGTCGAGGAGCCATGAACCGTTATTTTTCCAAAGCCAGTGTGTTCCGCCTCGAACCCAAGATTCAGAAATATGTAGATTTACTTGTTCGTCGGCTCCGTTCATATAAAGACACTAAGAAACCGGTTAATCTCTCGTGGGCCTTTTCGTGTTTTACCTTTGATGTCATTTCAGAATACGCGTTGGGAATAACGGATAGTTCCATTGAGAATTCTGACGATTTTCATACGGATTTTCATGATGCGATTGAAAATATTGGTAACATATCACATGTTACAAAGGTGTTCCCTTGGATTTTCACGTTGATGCAGTGTATGCCATTTTCGTTGATAAAGTTTCTTGGTCCGAAAACTGTTAGTGTTGTGGAATTTCAAATGGTGAGCCTGCAGTTGACTGACTAGTTTCTGACTTTGAAGGTATTGACCGGGTTCTAGGGAATGAAAGCTCAGATTGGTGCTATCATCAACGGAAAAAACACTAATCATGAACGTTCCTCCCAACTGACAATCTTCCACGAAATTCTTTCCAGTGATCTTCCCTCAAACGAGAAATCAGTAGCTCGTCTTTGGCAAGAAGGACAAACAGTCATCGGAGCCGGTACTGAAACAACAGCTTGGACTTTATCTGTTATTGCCTACCATGTCCTCGCTAACCCTGATATTCTATCGAAGCTTCTTGCCGAGATGGAGGGAAAGAATGGATTAAAGGAACTAGAACAGTTGCCTTATTTGACAGCTGTGATACAAGAGGGGCTGAGATTAAGTTTCGGAGTTGTGGCACATTTGCAAAGGATATCTCCGGATCAAGTGTTGAAGTTTCATGAGTGGGAAATTCCCTCTGGTGTATGTTTTTCTCCTGATTCTTTTTTTTTTCTTCTCTCCCCCAAGAGTTTTGGCTCAAATCGCACTTCTACAATGGAAGGCTTCTCGATTCTTGAATATGATTGGAAGATTCAAATCATTTGAAATGTCGTGAAAGTTCACATCCATCCCACCAATCCAAATTATCATCCTTGCCCCCTTCCCTTCCATCACTCCGCAAAAGTTAACACCACTTCAGACCCCTGTATCCATGTCCTCCTACCTCCAACATCTCGACCCACGTATATTCCCCTCCCCAAACACATTCTCACCAGACCGCTTTCTCGAAAACCCATCTCTATTAAAATACATTGTAAGTTTCAGCAAAGGATCGCGTCAATGTTTGGGTATCAATTTAGCATGGGCGGAGCTGTATTTATGTGTTAAGGGTGTTATTGGAGGGTTGAATTGTGGAGATGAGAGTTTGGCGTTGCATGATACGAATATAGGGGATGTGGAGTGTACGAGTGATTACTTCGTGCCGGCGAGTAGTGGGAGGGGAGTGAGGGTTTTGGTTGGGTAGGTGGGTTATCGTATAACACCTACGAACAAATGGTATCATATACATAGTCTAGAAAACACAACCTTTGCGACATATAAAAATCTTCCTTAAGAACCTTCGGCGTCCGACGATGACTGGATCGTGGGCAAGAGTAAATATAATTTTGTCTGCCTAACTGTACTGGTGGGAATAATTTGTAACTATTTAACACGATGAAAATAAAATAGAAACTGAGCTGGTGATCAAAGAATGGTATCCATCTCATTCTCCCCCGCTCTCTTTCACTCCCTCCAACGTTCCCTCTTCCAATGTCTGCTCACTCCTCACTCTCCAGCTTTTCAACACCTAAGCTCTTCTCTTAAACTCGAGCTGCGCCGCCGGATTCGGATGAATTAAATTACCAAGAACAATGTTTCCTGGTCTCTCACCTCCCTTCATCTCTGTATCCCCAATATTTCTAAAGTCCCAATTTCTCAACAATTCTACCATAACTACTTTGAGTTCAACTCCTGCAAAGAAACGACCTGGACATGCGTGGTTACCTATTTGGACATTAGTTATTGATACTAAGGGAGATTCTCTGTTTCCAAGACTGGATGTAGGTGAAGTTGACAGGAGATTCAAAGTATGTGAGACAAAATGGGAGATAGAGAACACATACCATGACCAAAATTCATAGAATCCTTACTCGTTGACACATATTGATATTTGGATTCATTTCCCGCAGTCTCACGTAGTGAAGAAAAGCGGAAGGGAGAGAAAACATTGGGAGGATCGAGTTTGGGCATAGTAGAAGGATCGTGGGGAAGCGAAGAGATATTGGGGCCTGCCAAGTTAACTGCATGGGAATCGTATACTACGCTTGTTCCCTTGGGGATAGTGTGGCCGGTGGAAAGGTGAAGGGGAGCGGTTGTTACGCGGAGACTTGCGGCTGGTATTTGTTAGTTTGTTTTCTTTTGTATACTATATTATATCTTGATGTAGATTGGAAGAAATAATGTTCAACATACTCATACTAGGGGGACTCAGCCTCTGACTCTCTTTTAAGAGACTATCCAATTTCTTTAGTTTTGTCAATGACTGTTTTTTTAAACATTCCTTTCCGCTGCCATCAACTTCAAATCCATCTTCTGCGATCACCTGATCGATTTCTTCGCGGAGAGGTGCGATAAATTCCGGATGGGAAGCGAGATCTAATAAGATATGACAAATAGCCGAACTCGTTGTGTGAATTGAAGCGAATGATAGAGTCAACTGGTTTGCGGCCAAGTTGTAAGGATTCTCTCTAAGCTCCGGACTTGTGTACTTCATCATCCAACTAACAAACGCTCCCTGGTCATCTTCAAATTCATCACCCGATTCCCCACCCACTCCTTTTCCGTCTCTAAACCTCCGAATACATCTATCGATAAGCGGCTTTAACAACTCTGCTGCCCTGTTCGTATGCGCTTGAACCTTCTGAATTTCTGGCAGGAATGGTGCTACAAAATATCTTGTCCATGCCGGCCATTGAACCGCAGCATTCTTTGCTTTTATACAATCTGTTGTATAATCAATACTAGTCTGAAGCCACTCTTCATTTCTGCTAAGAGGTCTTCCCACAAAGACTCTCCCGCTAATTAGTGCCACGATCCTTAGTACTTTCTTAAGCAAAACCACTTTGGTCCAAGATTCGCACGTGCCCAATTCTGTATCTAATGCATAGTGCAGTTCGTCTTGGAGAGCACCAGCAGTTGATGCAACATGACGAGTTAAATCAGTCTTAACAGTTTTGACGACAGCAGGTGCATCCCTGCCGAATTTGGTGTGGGCTGTGAGGAAAATGCGTTCGATTTCCTTCTGGAAGGATATTTTTTCTTCGGGAAGGGAGCGGACTTCGTCGTTAGTACAATGGGGTAGAACAACCATGGGAGGATCACTGGGGAGAATGAATGGAGTGTTAGGATACTAATTTGTGAGTTAGAATACTGGGATACCAAGGGAAGATCAGCTGATAGAGATGTTCCTACTTTGACCGATCCTTCAAGTAATGCCTCTTGCCAATTGACAGAACCTGGTTTTCCCACGATTGGAAAATCTAACTTTTGAGGTCGAGAAAGTATGGTTCTAATAAAATAGGCTAGAATAACCAACGCCGAAGCACCTAAGAATAGTGGTGACATAGCCATGGGTTTGCTTTTATCGAAGAGTGCTGGCGACATCTTGAAAGGTATTCATACAGCTCAACTCTGAACTTTGATCGATAAGAAAGTGTGAAGATAATTCTAATCAATTGAGATGAAAGTAACGAGTATATGTCCAGTAGTCGATGTAAAATGTGGATGTATATCCTTAACTCCAATAATTCGTATATCTTCAGTAGTTGTAAGCCCCAAGACTGAAACCCAAGACTGAAACCAAATAACTGAAGCTCATCCAAAGCTTTCTAGTTACCAAACAAAAGCAACGGAAACAAAGATATTTAAAGATTGAAGGATACAAAATTCATGTCTTTTACGAGAGCACAGACAACTTATATACTCGAGTATATTCTTCCCATCTTAACCCTTCCCTGCCCTCCTCCTTTCTCCCTCCATTGAAAAAACCAATCAAACTCAGTGATCGACAAGCAAGAGGTAATGCCCACCTGCCATGCAAACCCTCCGTTAATCTGACATCTAACCTCACACAAACGGATAAAAAACACCGCGTCCATTTCAACCCACATCTCCTACTCCAGTACTCAAGCTGTGCACCCTCTCTTTCCCTGAAACTCCCGACCTGCAAAATCGTCATCATCAAATAAGCTTCTCTCATTTGCTGATAACAAGCATACAATTCTGCAAATAGCAGTTTGAGTGGGTTTGTATGCACATGCAGTGGATAAGGATTAAAGCTTATTTTTTTGACATTTGAATCTTCATCGGAATGTCGAGTAGTTCTTGCAGATCATACATCGTTCGAGTATAACTTCATCGCGTCCTTTGTAACCATTTTTCGGCATTGAAGTTACCCAGTCACTGCCAGGAGCCTTATAGCTTTCAAGGTCCATATATTCACTGTCGTGTCTGGTCTTGTCATGTCAAGAGTTGATTTCACGGACAAGCTTGGACAATGTGAATGTTCGGCCAGAGAATTTGTTGCAATATCTAATTGACAAGTGTGTCGTGGTACACAACACAGGTCTCTTCCAAAAAGCGAATTTCGAAACTTTTGGGATTTTTCGACTTACTGATCAAGCAAAAGTTGTTCAAAAAAGTGCCGAGATTATATTGAAGAAAAGCGGGGCGTATACCCTACCTCCCCCTCCAAAACCTAATAATGCTTATCAAAAGACCTCTCCTCATAATTCGGAAGAGGCACTCATACTTCGGAGAAGGCATTTTCAACCTAAGATATGTTGAACTAATCATCTGAGGGTGTAGCACACATACCGTTGATATGCCGTTGATATACCGTCGATATACCGTTGATATACCGTTGATATACCTTCGATGCGCCCTTAATGTACACGATAACGAGGGGAATCGGAACCATGGGATCGCGATTGATTCTTCATCGCATCGATGTCTAAGATTAAGGTTTGGATCGTTGTACAACAGGTAGATTATACCTACGTCCCCTAGTGCATCAATGATATCTTCCTCTGATCTGATATATTGGATTCACAAAGGTTTTGAGTGAGCTTTCCATGCATAGTTTGCCTGTTCACCAGATGGGCTTTGCTCTTATGACGAGCATGGAATCGTAAGCGAAGAATACTTTCATGTACAGCAAAACCTCTCTATAAGAATCCCCCATATAAGGATTACCTCTTTATAAGGATACTTCCCTATATCCTTTAAAAAGACCACAAACGGTATCCTTATAGAGAGGTTTTGCTGTAACTACAAACTATTCTTATCCTTGTTCGGACATTGGAGAAAATAAACTGTTCCGTATCCGATACATATCCTCTTCTATGCCTCCCATGAAATTATAGAACAAGGTTAAAGCTTGTTTATGTAACACAAATATGAAGATCTTAAAGCCGTGTCATGCAACGCAAATACATGCAGCTATCCATTCACTAAAGTAGTAACTCGATATGTGAATTAATGAGTCGAAATAATTCACATTCTCAGAATAACTCAGGATTGTGCAAGACCACGAATCAGAGACCAACGCAACCTCGTCTAATAATATCTACCCCCTACACCCCACAACCTCAACTTCCCCCCTCGGATCCCCCAAGTCCCGAGTACCCGCTGCACGAAAACCCGCCGCAAGTGGAAATCTGCCTACACCTTCCCTCCTCTCTCCTGTCCTCCAAGACACCTTCCCTTCCCGTCCTCAACAAAGTTCAAGTTACCGAAACTCTAGAGCCCAAACTAAGGCTTGAATCAACATCAATTTATCTGTTTTAAATTTTCATAGATCGTATTCTTCTACATCATGTCATGTCATGCCAATGCCATACCCCCATCGCCCGCACCCATTCACCCCTCCATCTCATACCCCATACACGAGACCTCGCTACAGAACGAAGAAACCACTTCAACCCCCTCCCCAAATGACAACTATATATATCTCTTCAATCCATCCATTCATCTACTCATCTCTCGCATTCACACATCTCACACCCCATACACCAGCTTGCTCGCACTAAGACAAGAAGATCACCTCACCCCATCTCACCTCATCTTACCTCCCAATTAATAACTATATGTATCCCTCCAATATCTACTTACGCCCTGCCATCTACACCCACCCACCTACACCTATCCATCTTCTTCCCC
>PQXN01000335.1:0-36651 GCA_004786275.1 Botryotinia convoluta
AAATATATATTCATATAGAAATTGATTATCACATTTTGTATTACAATTTATATAAGAGTTGAGAGTATTCTTTTAATAAATTAATAATCCATATGAATCGCAAGATTACATATAAAAAAACACATAAAATCTAGTCGTCGGGGTATATTTTGATTTGGACATATCCGGTCAAATACTATTGATTGGATTGCCTCTTTCCAAAACTATTTAAGAACAGATTCTAATATATATTCCCTTTTTACCTCTGGGATTGTAATACCTCCATAATCGAGTTTCTAGATTATATATCTATACAATTTCTTTTCCATATTCTAACCCAATTATTTCTCCTTTTCCTTATATCTGCAATTGCAAGAGCATCTTCTTGATTCTCTTTATCCTTTTGAATCGAACCCCTACTTCGACTATTTCAATTCAGCATTCTAAATAAAATAATCTCTAATATATTATAGCTTTTATTGATAGAATCACAGCAATGAGAGCACATCATTCTCCAACCTCTACCTACTCTTTTCAAATATAAATTTTGACATCCCTCTTGTATACATTTCCCTCCATTTTCAAGAGACTCCTCATCAATACTATCTTCCCCCTCAATATCCAATAAATCTTTGATATCAAAACTACTCCTCTCAAGATTGTAATTGAATTCAGTTTGTAATACTTCTATACTTATATTCTCAATATTCGAAAAAAATAATACATCCACTATAGAAGATATTAATCATCTTCTTTATCCCCCTCGATCTTACTATCTAAAACCAAAAATTAAGCCTCTATTTTATCCAAACACTCCTAAATTGTATTAGATTCAATACAAACTTATTCTTCTTACTATAAAACTCACTTCTTAATAATCCCAAAGAGCTCTAAATTTGTTATCTTTTTGCTTTCATTATTGCAAATCTTTTCTCATTGCTTTGTTTATTCTGTATAATAATAATACAAATA
Source organism: Botryotinia convoluta (assembly GCA_004786275.1). Lineage (NCBI taxonomy): Eukaryota > Fungi > Ascomycota > Leotiomycetes > Helotiales > Sclerotiniaceae > Botryotinia > Botryotinia convoluta. The sequence continues at coordinate 952 of PQXN01000335.1, forward strand.
GTATCCACAAGCCATAAGTTTTCGAAGTCTTCTAAATTGGGGAATTCATTTATAGCATCTTTTCAAATATACTATCGAAGAGTAGGTGATAAGGCTTTCCAATTGCAGGAATCGTCTTACTCTCGTATACACTTCAATTGATTTTGTATGTGAATCCAGAAGTGCATAAACATACTAGAATCATAACTATCTTTGAATCGCTAAGCGAAACATCCCTCTATTGTATCAAAAATCGCTTTAAAATCCATTATCGTTCTTTTTCTATATCCAGATACTACTGTACTTGATATCAAGGCGATAGGTGATCTACCAATACTTATAGAAGGACTTCGCTGTCCAAACTGTCTCCTTTGAATTGGTATTTGAGGAAGGGCTCTTCTATGCCTTACTGAGGTTATAGGAAAGTGTGGCATATTGAATATAATTTTGTTTAATAATGTTAGAATGAATTGATAATAATAGTAATACTAAACTATCATTAAGGGGGTATCTAATCTCTATAAATATATGATTCACAATTACCACTTTTTTATCCTTTTTACCCTCTTTACCCACTTTTGTTATCTCATTCCTACCAATATTGATTCCAGTCATATTAATAATATATAATGACATTCTTGATTGTACCTAGTGCGATCTCATTCTTAGAAATAAGTATTAAAAAAACTTTAAAATACATAAAAACATATAAAAATATGTAAAAACGTGTAAAAACGTGTAAAAACATAAGAAAAGCAAGAAAGAAAAAAGGTTGAAGATTTAGGTTTTGTAGCTACTAAAACCTTCTGATGTTGGTGTAAGACCAATATTGTTAATGCCTACAGCCTTTTTTAATGTTCGCTATAACAATCCTGCGTCCCTCCCTATAATAGTAATTCGGTGCGCATAACGGGCCATATCCTGTAGAACTACTTTAAGTTAATAAATATATTAAAACAAGTTCATTGAAAGCTTACTATCGAAGTGTACTATCAATATTATCTCCGCGGCCTCTTATAGCACCTCGATTGCTGATGCTTGGAATCGAATACTATATCGAATCGAATACACTACCTGTTATACAAGTCTTGCAAATAGTGTATAGAGTATGAGATTTGCCTAAGTGTTTGTATAAAACTTTATCTCCCTCAATAAAAGCTTTAAATGGAATCAATATAATTATTCAATATTCAATCTTATAAGTAGACTTATTCAAATTACAAATTCTCTTTCCATTTGATAGAATTCTTTTCGGTTTGTATCTAAATATAGATATCTTGGCTTGTTTAATACTTTTCTTTGGTTTAGGTTTTCAATCAAGGATAGACTTTTTTGTTTAACTAGATTTGATAGTTTTATTATTAGTTTGAGCTTTTGTATTGTGTGCGGAATTATTGGATTGATATCGAGGCAAAGGAGAACGAATAGGAGAGTGAGGTGGAGAGCAAGTTGGAGAGCGAGTTGGAGAGCGAGGGGGGGAGCGAATTGGAGAGCAAAGGGGAGAACAAGTTGGAGAGTGAGGGGGGGAGCAAGGGGGAGAAAGATCTGATATATGAGTAGGATCATTTTCAAGCCCTTGTGAATCTCTTTGATTAGACATATTTCTGAATCGCCTAGCGTTCTTTTCTATTTTTATTCTAGTAAGCTTATATAAATGCTGTTTTTATATTGATATAATAATATTCCTTATATTACCCAAAAAAGATAATATACTTTGCATAAAACTTTAAAACCTATAATCTAATATCTCTTTGTAATATAGGCTTAGATTTAGTAAAGAAAAAGAAGCATTTATATTAGAGTTTCTAGATTTCCGTTTGTATAGCGAAAGAAGCAAACATGGTCATGTGACATATTATATTGTTTATGCCCAGCCTCTTTTAGATTTGATTGAAAGTAGTCCTTTTAATTACTCTTTTTAATATTCTTTTGTAGAGAAATCCTATTCCACTTTGTAATATCGCTTTCATTTTCAATATTAAATTCAAAAGATTAATAAAAGATATTATTATTCACAAAAACTATTGGGAGTAATACGCCTAGAAAATGTTGCAAGAATGAAAATGAATACATATTGAATACACATACTATTTGCAAACAAAAAAGGTGAGAAAGAATTCAAAATCTATTTTCAGATGTGTGTACTGTATTTAAAGCAAAAGAAAATACAAAAATCAAAACTATTTATTATATCAAAAAGCTAAAAAAGATGGTATTATATTAAAGCACAAGTGAAGAAGATTGTAAAAGAATAGAGAAGGAAAAGAGAAGTGAAATTATGAATTTAATGAAAATTGAAAAGTAAGGCATTTAATCTGAATTGTATTATTAACTAAGAAATAATTAATGTATTTACTAATCTCCATTTTTCTTAGGGTTGATTCGGAAGCGAATCAGATTATTATATATAGGGCTAAATTATTCAATTCTTCGATTGAGATTGGTAGTAATATCGATTCCCAATCTGAAATAAGTAAAGAAGAGAATAATAATAATCTTTTTGATTTTGATACTATTATTGATAACGAAAATGATAAGTGGGAATCGGAAATAAATGAATATAATAGAAAAAAAGAAAAAAAAGAAATAGAAGACAATAGCGATATAGATATGGAAATGAATATTGATGATTATAATAAGAAGGTTATAAGGCAATTGGAAAGGGAGATAGACCTCAAAATATCTGATGAATAAAAAAAGCGTTTTGATAATGGTATTTGGGGGAAACCAAAAGAGATATATAAATTATTTCCTTATATTAATTTATATTTCATTATTCCTCCAACTTTATCCAACTTTAGACTCTAAGTTAATATTCAAATAGGCTATAGTTTGGATTTATAATCTTTTATAATGAAAGGATTATTGGAGTAAAGTATACAATCGCTTTCAAGCTACAATGCAGAATTTGATCTCAAACACCCTCTTATCGTTAGGGTGTGGTTGGGTGGTTTATTAAGGTGTAAGGTTAGTATAATAAATGTATTTTCTGCTTTCAGATTAATAGCTTTCTTTGAAAAAGAATATTATAATGTAATATTTTCTACTCCTTTTTTTTTTATATGTTTCTTTATGTTTTTATATGTTTTTATATATTTCTTTTCCCCAGCCCGATAGGTATAATAAATATTGATACAATTCAGGTACCCCAAAAAGTTACCGCATCAGTTATTTGACTACTCACAAAGAACTATTTAACAAAACCTTTTTGTTTGGGCCTTAGAGAAGTTAAATCAATTAATGGATTGCCTAAGCTCTAACCCCCTCTCTTTGCCTGGGCCCAGTAGATAGTAAGTCTTTTTGTAGCAATAGCATAGATATAGTACAAAGCGATACGGCTTCTAGAAACCAAAGTAAGCTATGATACAAAGGAGTAAGGATGTATGGAATTTACTTTTTTTCTTTAAGGAGAAAAAAGAGTTTGAAGAGTTTGTTAAACTTCTTTACACTTTTTTGAAGTATAATGTAATAAAACCAAACAATTGTTTTTATCTATAATTTCAAAGGTAATAGAATATACAATACCAACAATAATAGCGAGATCGTTAATAGCGATCTGGAAATAGATTTGAATGCTGTTTATACAGAAGATGCTATAGCAAACCTCAATCTATATAGATTATTAGAAAACATTTGGATCAAAAGTGTTGCAAAGCTGCACAATTATCTAAGATTGGTTGAAATATATTCCTGCCTTTATTAATAAAAATATATAGCTGTTGGAGATATTTAGCTAGTAAATTAGTTTCTTGAATTACCTTTTATAGATATAATCGAAGGGAATAGCTATTCAGTAGTAATTATAATCGGTATTTAAGGGGGTTATCTAATTATAACAATTCTAATATAGATAATCAAGAAATTGAAGATAGTGATAATGATGAGAAAGATAATAATACCATTTGGGGTTTTGTAGAGGATGAAGTAAGGAGAATATTGATAGAAATCCAAGCGATAAAGAACTTCTTGGAGGAGGAGAATAAGGGGAATTCTAGAATACAGCAATTGGGGTTGGATACAGATCTAGATCGAACAATTAGAGAATTAGATTGTATATAATATAATTCAAATAAAGGATTGGATAGTGATAATTCTGAGAGTAGTGATGAATTAGATCAAATAGACTAGAGTAAACTAGGTATTTTGATTTTATTTAGTAATAAACTAATATTATATAGATACTGAAATGCTAATTAACTGGATTACACTCGAAACGTATACTATATGTATTGAATAGCAAAAGATGATTGAATTCATTACGAAATATAGAGATTATATCGCTAATGCTTCTAATCTACTCCTAAGTGTTTGGAGAATGAATGTACAGCTTCAAAAGAAGACTAGTTTGCGATCTGAGTGGATTGATTGCTGTGTTAAAAGCTGTATGGCCTACACTGAAAACAATAGTGCAATGGATTAGTATAGCTATAAATCTTGTAGGGAATCCCGATGATATAAAGGAACGAATAAAAGGGGAGAAAGATGGCCCAGAAAGCAATTTCTCTTCTTCCTACTGGTAGGGAGATTAAGTGTACAATTTAGATCCTCTAAGGCTGAGATTCTAACAATATACAGGGCAAGTTTTGATGGGATTGAAGGTTGAGATAATGATGGTAGAGGACGGGAGGATATCTTCGATAGAGATTTATATCAGAATTATTATCGAAAGAAGTTTGGTCTGTTTCAAAAATAAGTCCCTTCTAAAGTTCTACCTTTATATATTATTACTAATTAGAAATAAGACTGAGGATATAGCTCTAGCACTATTACAAGATGGTGCACAGATAACTAAAATCAATAATCATTATATATATCTTATTGTTCTACTCAATCTCAATCTTCCTTTAGATAAGCAAGTAAAGAAGCAGAACTTTTTATTGTCTTGCTTAATATCTAGACCGAAAAAGGTTGGTGATTTAGATTTCTTCCTACAACCTATGGTGAATGAAATACTAGTTTTAAGTAAAGGTATTGATAGAATGACTGGGGAGAATGGTTCAAAGCATCGACTATATAACTCTTTTATCAGAAAGCCATTTATACTATACGCGTGGATTATCATTGTCTCTGGGAATAGGCCAGGAAGGGCTGAGTCTATAGGATTAAAGGAGCCTGGTAATACATATCGGCTATGTCATTATTATATGATCTATGGTATTTGTAAACTTGATAATAGCTCTTATTATATACCACACACTACAGCACAATTACAAGTTGGAGATCTAGAACTAAGAAAGAATATGCGATTTCAATTGAGTGAATAGAAAGAAATGCGAGTGGATAAAGCAGCAATAGGTAAATATTGGGGATTCGTACATTGTTCTATATTACTCAAACTTGAGTTGATTCACTTTACAAAGAGTGCTGGGATTGATATAATGCACTGTATCTTACAAAATGTAGTACAGGATTTTCATCTATTGTAGGGGAACAGGCGATTCAACCTAAATAATAAGAAATTCTATAGAAAAAAGGTGAAAGAGTTGAAAAAGAGGTGTGAATAATAGGAAGACGGGGTATTCTTTTCAACCTTCGGGGTAGGAAACCGATCCCTGGATAGGGTAAGAAATGCGACCACCTTATAAGTATCGGATTTAGAGGATATTGAATGCGATTTAGAAGATCGGAGAGAGGATGGATTGGATAAGGAAGCGTCTTTGGCACTATATATTGTACCAGAAAAAGAATGGCATTGATTGGGTATTATTCAAGAAGACACAAGATATACAATTCTGTCACAACTTGGATAGGGCGTTAGGCGCATAGATAAATATTGGAAGGGATATAAAGCTGTTGAGTGGGAGGAGTTTCTTATACAGGATGGAATCATTCTATTGGTAAATTTACCAGGTTTTGACCCCTATCTGAAGAACTTTATATTACTAAAAGATATATATATTTTATGCCGCAAAAGATCGATATCAAAGGAAGAATTAAACCATCTCAAATATAAAGCAAGAGAATTCGTACAAACATTTCAAGAGTTATATTATCAGAACAAGAAAGACCATATAAAAGTGTGTAAGATCAATATACACTCTTTGCTTCATTTAGATATATGGATTCAATATTGTGTAGTTTCAGTCAAGTCATATAAAAACATATAAAAAAAACCTAATAGAAGACAGTATCGCAAATTAGGGATTTAGGCCCAGGGTGAGTGTTTTGGGCATGGCTAATAGAAAGATATATCGGTATTTGTAAGGGGATAGTAGTTAATATGGTAGATATGGATAAAGCGCTGTCAAATCGATTGATACAAATGGAATACATGAATCACTTGCTAGGATCAAAAAGTCGCTATAGACAAAGAGAGGAAGAATTGGGGCAAGAATTGGAGTTCCCAATAACAACCAGGGTGTCTCTCGAGACGAATTTAAATCGCATTCAACTCAATCTAATTAAACAGCATTTCAGAAGGGAAGATTTGGAACAATAACCAATTGATAAGGATTCCACAAAACTCTTTAAAAAAGCAAGAATCGATACCAAAATAACAATAGGGACTACAGTTGGGCAAGACATCTCTACAAAGAATCGCGATGACTCATATATACAGTAGTGTTTAGAAGGGGAGGTGACAGAGCGATACAGAAGGGTACAGATTATTACTCAAAACTACGATTGGGAAGAGATTGCAATAGTACAAGAATTTCGCTCTATACGAAGACATAGGAAATAGGACTTCTTGATAGTTAATGGCTTTGTTAATAAGAGATTGAGTAGATTAAAGACTATAAAATTGAAAGAAATAAAAGATGTTATTGGGAGAATAGAGGTTACAAAGAATCGTGGAAATCATCGTGATAGGTTTATAGCTTTGATTCTAAAGAATGATTTAGATTCTGATTAGAAAATTGAATATACCTTATATTACAGCAATATCACTTTTATATCTGTTTATAATTGATTTTAAGGAATATAGACTTTGCATATATAATATTATCATTTTTCATAAAAATTCAATAATAAATGGGTCCCATTTTGAACTGATAATATTCGTCACTAATAAAGTGAGCGCTTCGTTTATAACGAAAGGAATATTAATATTATAATATACAACCTAAAAATTTGTATGGGGATTTATACTGAATTTCTCTTCCTCCAGAATATTAACTTTGCCACCACAGGGAATAACGAATATGTCGCAGAAAATGCTGTCCACTTTCTTGATATTGCCTACAAGCTTCGTCAACCCCTTCTGTTCAAAGATTGCCTCATTCACGTTGCTTGTTATATGCCTTCTGACTCCCGTAATTTTCATCATTTGTGCCACAGAGTGATCTATGATGTCATGATGAAAGCACGTAATGAGGTAAATCAACGAGTAGTTGAAGCCCAGCAAGGTCTCATGCTATCCGCACCAAGCGAGGAACGCTCGAAACTTCTAGGTCATTGTTGGGAGATTGGCTTTGAGGAAACGGAAGGACAGCTGAGCTTACCTCGCTACTCCAGACTTCTGGCGGAGCACGACAGCGAATTTGCCAGTGCCCTGTCTAACGTTCTCCACTTCGAGTTACGTTTACCGTCTGATTTCAGTCACGAAGCGAGTGCCCGTGGTCTCAGTGATCAGGATCACTTTTATTATGCAAGATTGTTGGACAGAGATCTACCAGTACGCAACACCGATTCTCTTGATTCGAGCATATTTTTCTCTCAGATTACTGACGCTTATATACTTAGTGGGACCCGAGTGAGACCAACTGGTAAACAACGCACATTGCTCATCTCGAAGAAATATTGCCTGTACGTATCATCCATCTATCTGATTTTACTGCGGTGAACATGTGTCAATCGTCACATCGAAGCCAATACTCATTGACAAATAGACCTTAAGATTACAGATGTGTAGTCTACAACGGAGCATTATTCTTCTATAATATCCCGCTATGGTATGTGGGAAAGGCAACAACAGTGCGCTCATTTCGCAGAGTGTTAGCTCTACTGTAAGACTTGTTCATTTCAACCCTGAGCCCCCCCAAAATTCTGTGGCACATCGTTTTCTTGCAGCCCTTTACCAGTCGGCGGTTTTCTACAAGCATTACATGAATGGCTTTAGTATTGGGTGGTGGCGATGGTAGTGATGGTGGTGAGTAAATAGATAAGATCAATCTGGAAAGCTTCACATATTTCATTTTGTTAATATGGGTTTGGGATAATCTGGTTACAGCAGGCACCATAAAGCTTGCACGTACCTGTTCAACTTCCATTAAAGAGTCCTAGTCCAATCTTTTACTTCTCACTCGATGACCATATTTGCGAAGTTCCTTATGATCTTGAAAATACTCATGCATTCATTCTGTGAGTTGCATCAACCCAATAAGTCGAGTAAGTTGGTCAGTAGTCATACTCAAATGCCTTCCTTGTGTGATATGTAGTCCGAACAGAAGTGATCATCCATCGCTTAACTCCAACTGCCAACTTCGTTAGTCTTACTAAGATAGACACACGCGCGGAGAAACCGAATAGTACCGATTACCCAATTTCTCTGACATAGTTTACCCAAGATGCAGTTGCTGGTCATAATTCTGAGATGGTCAAAGACTTATCCCCTGCAGTGTAACCATAGCTAGGCTCGCTGCACCTCTGGCATGTGCTAACGTGGCACCAACACGTGATGTACCTAATGAGGATGGGTTTCCAAAGAATCATTCGGACACCTGCATTTCCCCGCCTAACAAAATTTCATCACTTGAAGCACTTTCATTCTTACTTTATCTCTTCCATATTTCTTCAAATTTTTCATTCTACCTGGTGAAGTGAGACGTTTAAGGTGTCGTTTACAGACATTCGTACCATATTTGTGCATCAGTCAAAACTCGTGGCAACCTTTTGGAAGAGCGTCGCGCAACCGCGTCAGAATCAGCTCGTCAGCTCTAGCCGACAATCGATACAGTCTGTTTGTCTGTCTCGAATCACCTATTACCTGCTACTAAAAGCGTACATCTAGTCAGACACGAGCATGGCTTCTCCTCAAGTTATGACATTTTCCTTGCCGAGGCAAAAGCCCGACACTCGGATCACGATTTTCCAGCTCAAGGAATTGCGAGTTCACTCTAGTATTCTGAAGCTTTACTCTGCTTACTTCCGGAAATTTATGGACTCTCCTGACAAGGAATGGGCTCCTCCCAGCGCAATGTGGAAATATGACTGGACTGAAAAGGTTGAAGAAGATAGTAGCTAGTATGTTGTTGATAAGAGAGGTCAGAAATCCAAGGTCAGTCTGTTTTACTGGCAGCTTGACACATGGCGGTTAAGATGGTAGATTGTTGAAAGGCTTTCAGACAAAGTCCTGTTTGTATATGCAATCATGAGATTTAACCTTACTGGAATCACCCCAGTGGATTGAATCCTTGAAATTATTTGGATCTCAAAACACATTTCAATCCCCCATTTATGATTTGAGATGTCGAAAAAAATCTCCGTATTGCGATATCTTCGACATGACTCTGAGAGTGTGCCCCATGCATAGCTCAGATATCCACCGTAATGGTTATTCGTATCCACTATTCTGACACATGCTAAAGGAACAACAAGGTGCAACTAGTTGTGATGATCTGGATATTGTGGCCTTTGAAAATATCATCATGAGCATGTACCAAAAGCCTTACGAAATTACAAGCACAGCGCATCTGCAAGAGATTACAACCTCGGCCGATTTCTACCGTTGTCTACCCGTCGTATCGAATTCTCTCTACTCCGCTTTCTTCCGTAGCCCAGGCTTTCTTGCCGATATAAAAGAGAATAGGGAGATCTTACTGGAATTGTCATGCAAATTGAGACATCGCGAGCTTTTCAACGACTGTCTGGTCCTGATTTCTGGGTATTGGCCTCCCGACCAATTAGCATTCAGCACGAAGATAGAGGATACAAGACTTGCAAAGCTGGCTGAGAACGTACATAACCGTGTGGGAACACTTCAGGCAAGAACTATACAGAACATACTAAGGATGAAATCTACGCCCCACGCTGGGGACGATCTACGAGCTGCAGTATTTGGTACGGGAAGCTCACTGGTAAAATACCACGTGAAATTGCAGAAATCTATTTTACTCCCGGATACCATAGACGATATCACCAAGAACAACCTAAAGTTGAATACTTCTGCTGTAGCTGGGGAGGGGGAATATATTCACAACTTTCTTTGCATTGAATTGAAGGAGGAAGATATTCCTGTAAGTTTTGAGTGTTAAACAGGCATTGATTCCATATCCAAAAGCAGGGCTGATATGTTACTAGTGGGATACAACTGAGACTGACTGGTAAGACCACAACAATATGGGTAGGATTCCAATACTCCGGATTGCAATCCGACCATGAAATGTTCTTAGTCCTCGACTTCCGTTCATACAGTGAAACCATTCTTACACGAAATGCACACGAAATATTCAATTCATCTCATTCATCAAAATTTGATTTCGTGTTTGCAACTTCTAGACAGCCGTTTGGCTTGCTTTTTTTGCTCGTTCATTAATTTCTGTCCCGACTGTGTTGCAATACTAGACGTGGCCAAAGGCACAGGGCTTGTAGCGAGAATGCTCGATATTCCACACACGACTTTACGGTTGAATCATCAGAATAAATCAAATAAGAAGTCACACTGGTGGCCCAATTATTCCCTGAATGCGTAACTTTTCATACTCCAATAACAACAATTTCATTAAACCGACTTCGCTAATTGGTAGCACCCCTCAACGCCATCGCCCCCAGAACCATAATCTCTAATTCTTTCCCCTCATCCACTTTATTCTCAGCTTTCTCACTCACACCATTCGTACCACCTTTCTTCCCACCACCGCCAAGAGCGTTCAACTTGTAAAGCTTTTTCACCCTCGCGATATCTACCATACTCGCTAAAGACTCATCATCAAATGGAACCGGTTCGCCTTCTATTACAGACGAAAGATGTTCCGAGATTTGAGATGCGGAGGATGCAGATGCTACTTTGACGACCAGTAGTGAGGTGGTGGTTGGGGTTATACCGAAGCGACGGAAAGATTCTGCGATCTTGAGGGGGTGTTAGTTTATTCGTTCGGGAATTTTGCTGAATGGTATAGAGCGATAGGAATGATTAAAGTGTGCAATAAAAACCATTTCATATGACTTAATGTACATTGAAACGTGACCATGTACCAATTGAGTGTATAATAAGGAGAAGATGAATACAAAATAGCAGGGAAAAAGCAGAAGCGAACATACATTATTATTCATACTCAGCGAAAAAACAATTTCCGAATGGATATTCCGACTCTTTAATCTTTCTTCCAATGCATCATTTATTGCTCTATATGCTGCTGCTAAAATATGTAATTTCGAAAGTACCTATTCGTCTCCCAATTTCGAGATTAGTCACGTGATGATATAAAAATGATTCTGATGGTGGGGCAATGGAGGGGGAATGAGTAATTTGTGAGGGAAGAAAGAGGAGGAGAAAGAAGAAGAGAGAACGTACAACGCTCGCATCGATAAACGCATATTCGAAATCGGTGTTTCCGGTAAGAAGTTGTTGATGGAGGAAAGAGGCGTTGGTGAGGTTGCGGTATAAGGCGATGTGGAGGGTGTGCGATTCGGGGAGATGTTCTAGGGGGATGGTTTGGAGGAGTGCGGGCGCCATGGTTGGGGTCTGAGGTGTGGGAGATGTGGGAGTTTCTGTTGTGATCTTGACGAAGTAGGATTGGTGGATTGTTGTTTGGTTGGCTGGAGTTTGATTTTGGTCGTAGGCGCATGGAGATGGTGAGCCTGTGATATTCCTGGGGAAATATAATGACTCACGTGATCTCAATTTGATTTGGGATTCTGAGGCACTGCAAATGATTTTGTGAGGGAGGTACCTGGAGGCATTTTTATTAGATGCACGAAAGTTCTATCAGAACTACGATATCATGCTCATGTGTTTTAACAATTGCTTTATCTTCCCACGTTTTTTGGACTGTTCGCTTTGTTGCGACTGAGAGACTTGACTTGGCTCGAGCTTGAGTTTCCGAATCTACGATTCATCGCGATGAGCAGAAGACCTTTTCTGAGAAGCTTAGCAAATTATCGATCTTTTTCTTTTAGCTCTCTGTTCCAACTTTCAAAAGAGAAGCATCTTCAATACGAAAATAGATGGTCGTAAATGCATTGTAATTGGATGACTATCAACGAAGCGTCTCTTGGCTCAAAGGTTATTTTCGCACTCCTCGCTAAAGGTGGGTTTTTTCCATCCATACGAAATGCCCGGCGACCTCTTGAATCCCGACAGTAAAGGCCTTTCTCTTCTAAATTTGTTAGGAAAGATGACGGTTCCAGAACCAGCCAAGATCGTCCTTTGTGATACTTCAATCACAGAAGGCCAATGTGCCAAGCCATTCCTGAGCTGATATTTCGAGCCTCTCGTCGTTGTACTTTTTCAATGCTTGGGGGATGCGGGGGACAAAGAAAAAGCCACGTGTAAGCCATGTTATTCAAATTGGCCCTATGGAATGAGGGGAGTGTCATTGCTTGGTGCTGGGTATTTCCCGGGAGGTGCGGATTGGTTGAGGGGAAAGGGATAGAAAGGGGATTGTGTAACGGGTGGCTGGTGGTGTTGCATCCCCGAGGGGCGGGGAGAAAGAGTATCAGACTCTGGTATTCAGACTCAAGGTATGGGATTGAGTATGTATTGCAGATATCAGTGCCAGGGAGGGGAAGACATAGTTGATCTTCCCCGGTTCTTGTAATAAGGTTGAGGTGATGCAAGGAGTTTCAACATTCTACAAGAACATTTCTATACGGCCTAGAATCAGAATCGAGCACAGCATTGGGAATGAGTTATAGAATTCTGTGAGGCGTTTCTGAGCAATTCGGAATATTTTCTGTCATTCGATGGGTAGGTGTGTTCAGTTTGAATACAAAAATGATATAAAAGGGGGCTTTTTGACATATAAAGTTACGGAAACATCCAGAATTGAGGGACAAAAAGGAGAAAGGGGTTCAACCTTAGATTGATCATTGCTGTATGAGGAAGCTTTTGTTCTAAGGTTATTCTTATGATTCTAATCTCTCGAGAGGATAATATACTCCTATTCCTCCTTTTCTTTTAGTATATCGTTTTAGGACGACGTATGTAGAAGCTATTGTTGTCCCTTAATCCTAAAGCTTAATACATCATTTTTTTTATTCTTGAAATAGAATACCTTAGCAGTCATCCATATTATATCTTCAAACAAAGCCGATCTAGATGTTCTATCTTTAACAACTATCAATTTTTCATCAATATATTTGACATATGTATTCCCCTTCATCATAGATGGCCATCATATTTATCTTTACCTTCATGATGCTACCTAGACAGATTTGATCTTCTCGTATCATCATCGGATGAGGATAGTTCTTCATCTCTTTCCCATATGTTGAACTTTGGTTGATAAGTGGTACTGGGGGGAAAATTGTATTTAATCCTTTCATCACTTCAATGAGGGAGAAATCGATGCCTGGACTTCAAGGCCAAAACCTTATCCAATTCCATCTCAATCGGTACTAGCTTCAAGAAGAAAGAACACAATCCAATTCAATTGGCTTTCGCCGCTCACAATGATATTTCATGGTGGTCTCGGTGTACAGTTGTCGCAATTCAATTCACCTCATACTCAAACTAATCACCAAGAGCGACTCAATCGACAATTTGATTTATTAAATCCTTATACCAATTCTTCATGGCAATTCCAAGGATCAGTATTAGGAGAAGCCAATAGTTCCAAAGTATCGGCGGACAATATAATTGAGAACCGACAGAACCGACGGATTGGGTGTCCAACGGCTTCTTCCACCTCAGTACATAATACGGCGTTTTCCGGCGCATTAATTGCGACGATGCCTCCAAAACGAAATGCTTCAGGTGAACCAAATGGTTCAAATGCGCCGGTTGCTAAGCACATTAAATCGGAACAACATCCCGAAGAATTCTCAAATACTGTGAAGAAGAAGTTGTTGGCGTCAACGAGAACTGGTCAAGCTTGCGACCGTTGTAAGGTTAGTTAGTTAGTCAGTCAGGAGTGGGCAATGGAAAGATGGGATGAACGATGATGTTGCGCGCTTTTGTTATTGTTTCAATTGACTAATGATGATAATTTGTTAACTATAGGTTCGTAAGATAAGATGTGATGGATTGGCGGGTGGTTGTTCGCCATGTATTCAAAATCATAACGAATGTAAAACGACAGATAGAATAACAGGTCGTGCGACATCGCGGGGTTATGTCGAGGGAATTGAACAACAAAATCGAGATCTGCATCTTCGAATTCAGGAATTAGAGCATCGATTAATGCAAAGTGGTGCGGATATCAAACCTGCGAATGGTTATCAGGATTCAGCATCGGGACAATATGGTTATGGTCAATCTTCAAATGGCATGCAATCAACATGGAGTACGACAGGTCCAGCATATACTTCACCGACTTCAAACACTGCGAACAATGGCCAGCAGCAAGAAACTAATATGTTTCGCGCATTGCCTGCGTATCGCGCTGGATGTATGGGTGATAATTATCTCGGAGTATCGCCTGGAAGTTCTCACTTGAGCGCAATCAAAGGGACGGCTTTGTCGATTTTGGGTATGGAAATTGATATTGCGGACTTTCGTTCAACGGATATGGATGAACCAGATCCTTCGATTTTTCATCCTCAACTATACAATAAATCATACCAGTCGTTTCTTCAATCGGGTTGGAATGTAAATCCAAGGATTGAAAAGGTTGAATTGCCAGCACGTTCAGAGGCTCTCATTTATGCGGAATGGTATTTTCGTGTTATTAACCCATATTGTCCTCTACTCCATAGAGGTACTTTTATGAGATTGGTATGTGTACTACAGTCGAGATATAAGTTTTTTTGGCTAACAATATAGTTATCTCGCATGTATGATGATCCTACCTTTCGCCCCACGACTGCTGAGAATGTCATTGTTCATATGCTCTTCGCAATCATGTTCTTTCAGTATGCGACCAGAAATTGGGAAGATGCGGAACAACAAGCCAGTTTGAATTCTCAATCAAATACGCATTATCATTACTGTCTTGGCATGTTCTATCAACTGGCATGTAGTCACACAGCACAAGATGTTCAAGCATTGGCCTTAATCTGCTTGCATCTTCGAAACTTCCCTAAGCCGGGAGCCAGTTGGGTGCTTGCGAGAATGGCAATGACTCTTGCTATTGAGCTTGGTCTTCACCGATCAATGAAGAGATGGGCACCTGAATCGAACACGCTTAGTGAGCTCGATATCGAAATGCGCCGACGAACATTTTGGGTCATCCTTGCTGTCAATGTTACTCTTAGCGGCAAGCTTGGCCGTCCAATGCCCCTTCGAAATGAAGATTACGACGTTGAATGTCCGTCACAAATTGATGATGATTACATTCCTGGCGAGGGCATAGATCCACCTAATCCAATAAAATGTAACCATGAGATTGGAATACAAGGTTTCAAACTTATACCATGCTATTTGGAACTTTATTCAACTATCTATTCGATTTCTCGTCAACCGAGTACGTATATTGCGACTGTCAACAGATTGGAAGCAAAGATTCGTGCTTGGAAAGATGACTTACCCCCAGAGCTTGTGAACGGAGAGTTGGGACATAGCGAACAAGAAGGACGAGTATTTGCTCTTTATGCTCAATCTTGGTCTCAAGAATTCCGTCTTCTTCTTCGCCATCCATCAGTTTCTATGACCACAGATCCAGACTTCAATGCGGAGAGTATGAGAATTTGTGTAGAGTCTTCTCGGCAAATGTTAGGAGTTGTTCGCCAACTGCAGAAGTACAAGAGTCTTGATACGACTTGGTACAATACCTCAGTCTTTGTTATGGCACTTACTACTACACTTTTTGCTCAATGGGAGAAACGTGGAGGGACTTCATCAGCCGATTTGGCTGCATTGAGGGAAGAAATGGATATTTGGTTAGATATTATGGGTGATATAGGTTCGCTTCTTGGTAAGTGAAACTTGATTTCATTGGAAGTAGTTTACTAATTGATGCTAGGTTCCGGAACACGGCTCAAGAAAGCTGTGCAAGTTGTCACCGATGGGACACTTGGACTACTAAGTCGCAATTTACCTGCTAAGAATGACAAGAGCTACACTTCGAATAATAATGGCCAGGAAGAAGTTAGACCTTCGGAGCAAACATCGAATACCAATGGGAATAATGGTTACCCGGTGACTGCTCAAAACTATAATTATAATGAACCGACTTCTGCTACGGGGAGTGCGCCTGCACCTAACTACTCACCCTCCGAAGGTCAAATGTCTCATCAACAAACACCATATCCAGCTGCAACTCAATATTCACCATATCTTGAATCGGCTTCTAATACCTCGGATTTGACATATGCGCAACCAGAAAATCAAGGTTATGGAGGGTATTCGGCCCCAACTAGTGATTCTGTAGAAGCACCATTAATTGCTGCGTTAGCTGCTCAGGCAACTCAGGTCGCCCCTAATACATGGCATAGAAATTCGACTCAGGTCAATACAGCGCCAACACAAGCCTGGCAGCATTGGACATCTACCGTCACAGGGAACCTTGAGCCACAAGAATGTTACTCGGCAAGTGCTCTAATGCAACTAGGAGGAAGAGATATGAGTAATGGTGACACAACACAATTGAATACATCGATGGGCGATGTTCAAAGCGGAGGAGTTGGTGAGCCAGGACATTTGGGTGGCCAAGTTTCGGGAGCTATCGCTGGTGCCCCTACTTGGCCGCTTAATCTTTTTGATATTGGTGTGAATGGTTCGACGGGTTGAGCTTCTTGGATTTTCTACTTGTGGCTAAAATTTCTGTGCATATTATGATGGTGGATGGGAATAACTGGCGTATCAAGGATGGGGAAAGATAGAAAAGCATGGTGCAATGGACGGGCCGGTCGGCTTACTTGGAGTTATCGGGCGGTGGAAAGGGGTTACATATCAGGTAGGTGGATTGCATAGTATTGGTTTGGTTGTTTGGATTGGCTTTTGCCTAGGAGATTCCTGTATTATATTATGTAGACGAAAGAGGGCGAAGGAGGAGTGCAGAGGGGTGAATGGAGAGGAAGCCCAAATAGTAGCGAATAATAATGAATCTCAAGCAATCAACGGCGTGACATCTTGTGATCTGTGATTTGTGATGGTTCATTCATTAGACGGAGACATTTCCTTGAGCCCCTATCTCCAAGAACGCTCGAGGCAGGTGATTCCATACTCGGTAGTTTTGTTTCATTTTAGTCTAATTCCCATACAAATGAACAGCTTGGGCGTTGACGCATACCAGGATCCCTAGGTATTTAGGTACATCCCAAAATCTCCCCTCTTATACATGATTGAATAAAGTGAAATAAGATTGAAGACATATGTACGAGTTAAGGATAGCCTTGCATGAAAGGCTGCGTTAGAAGCGGTAGGGGGAAACGGGGTTAGTCTTTCAAGGGTCGCGCTAAGAATTCATGCGGAAGGTGGGTCAGTTGGGGTTGACGGGCCAACCATGTTTTCCCGAGAAATGAAAGTTTCACGAACAAACCCAAACACATATGGATGGACATATCATGGGTATATGGGCATTATCAAATTCGACAAATACGACCACTTCACGACTTTCCTTCCTGGCATTTGTTTTTAACAGTCAATACTAATCAGATACAGCTGTATTGTGATTCTTCTTCCGCATTTATTGCCTTCTTTAATTCTTACTTAACACCCAAGTCGATCTTGTATAATTAATTGAATTCACTTTGGCGGTCTGTTTATATTGACTTCAGCTGGAGAACAATACATCTAAGAGGAACACGATTGACACCGATAAGATGTCGTCAGGCGCGTCTTCGATCTCTGTCACTGGTATGGATATTATGGCATTCATATAGGGCGCACTTTTGCTAACAATTGTCAGTTCGTGTCCGACCTTTTACTATTCAAGAAGCCGCGCAAATGTTCGTATCTACATACTCAACTTCTGCAAGCCCATAGCACTATATCTTGATCGACTACTCACATACTATAGTACAAAAACCGATGATGGCATATCATTTCTGGGAGAGGGCTCATTGGCAGGAGCTCCTACTCCAAAGCTTGGTGGAAGAGGAATTCATCCTGTCATAAAGGTTATTGATGATAGATGCCTGTACGTATTGCGAAAGAAATGGCACTCTCAAGTCTAACATTCGCAGTGTATTCGATCCTCCACAAGATGCCCCTATAACTCGATTTCAATCGAAAGTAGTATCGAACATGGGCAAACGGGTTAAAGATCAAACATTCGCATTCGATCGGGTTTTCGATGATAATACAACACAAGGAGATGTTTACGAATCAACAACTAGAGGTCTTTTGGACAATGTACTTGATGGTTATAATGCTACAGTCTTCGCATATGGTGCCACTGGTTGTGGTAAAACTCATACGATCACAGGAACGGCCCAACAACCTGGAATCATTTTCTTAACTATGCAGGAGCTCTTCGAGAAAATCAGCGAGAGAGCGGAAGAAAAACAAACGGAAATCACATTATCCTATCTGGAAATTTATAACGAGACAATCCGCGATCTTTTGGTTCCAGGGGGTAGTAAAGGGGGTTTAATGTTGAGAGAGGATGCCAATCAAGCGGTATCAGTCGCGGGGTTATCGAGTCACAAACCCCAAGATGTTCAGGAAGTTATGGATATGATTGTTAAAGGAAACGAATATCGAACCATTTCTCCAACTGCGGCCAATGCAACATCTTCTCGATCTCATGCAGTCCTACAAATCAATGTCGCGCAAAAGGATCGCAACGCATCAGTAAACGAACCACATACAATGGCGACTTTGAGTATCATCGATTTAGCAGGTAGTGAACGTGCGAGTGCGACAAAGAATCGAGGTGAGCGACTGATCGAAGGTGCGAATATCAACAAATCTCTTCTCGCCCTTGGTAGCTGTATCAATGCTCTTTGCGATCCCCGAAAGAAGAATCACGTCCCATATCGAAATTCGAAATTGACGAGATTATTAAAGTTTTCTCTCGGTGGAAATTGCAAGACTGTCATGATTGTATGTGTCAGTCCTTCCAGTGCGCATTTCGACGAAACCCAAAACACCTTGAGATACGCCAACCGAGCCAAGAATATTCAAACCAAGGTCACCAGAAACGTTTTCAATGTCAATCGCCATGTCAAGGATTTCTTGGTCAAGATAGATGAGCAGATGGCTATGATCAATGAGTTAAAGGCTCAGCAGAAAGATGCTGAAGCTATTGCATTCGTAAAATTCAGGAAGCAAGCGGAAAAGAGAGATGCCATTACACGTGAGGGTGTAGCGCGTATTCGTGCAGCCTTTGAAAACTCAGTAAATGACCGACAAGAGAAAGTCAACCAGATGAAGAAGCTTCGACAAATCGAACGTCGCATTAGTGTACTATCCTCCTGGATCGCATCATTCGATAACGTTTGTGATTCTCGTGATGATGAAGAAATGCCTCCTAATTTGACATCTATGCGCAAGACAGCTCAAGGTATTCTACTCGAATTGGAGAATAGCCGTCAACATTATCATCAACGAATACACAAAATGAACTGGGAACGGGCCATCGATTCTGCTTTGCAAAACAGCGTTCGTCAACTTGTTGAGATTGATGGACGTGAGGATGGCAACGATATCGCTTGCTTAACTAGAGAAACAGAACTCTTGAAAGCTAATGCTGCACGAGATTCATTCCAATATGTCTTAGAGCAAGAAAAGGGTGTTGATGCGGGTGTTATGCAAGTGCTGCTCTCTGCCCAATTCGAGATCATGTCTTCGCTTAATGACGTTATTGGTATGACTGAAGAGGATGCTGTGCAACATGGCAAGAAGACCATCTCAAAACTTTTAGAAACATGTTCTACAGCAGCTGCTTCAATAGTGAAGCCAGATGGGTCTATGAAGATTACGGAAAAATTCGCGCCTACCAAACGAGGTACACCGAAACGCAACAAGCAGATCAATCTCTCTTTTGATGGAGAATCACAATCACCAATTAAAATGCCTTCTCTAACAGTGGCACCACAAATTCCATCTCCGATGAAATCCTCACCGAGGCGTCGTAAGATAGTAGTAGGTAAGAAAGGACTTTCTTTCACACCGAAGAAGACCTCCAAGCGAAGTGTCAGATGGCGAGACGATGACGATTCCGGAGCCTTGGCCGAGTTCGAGAAAACACCCCAGAAGTTTGAATCCACTCCGGATGTATCCTTGGTCGAAGAGACTATTACCCTACCACCCTTACCATCATACCTAGGCGAGGCTTCCACGGACCCCCTGGGCTCATCACCTGTTCCCACGGCTCCACTAACTTCCCTTGATATTAAGCCCAAGAACAATCGATTCCAAGCAGGATTCCTGTCCAAAAAGCCCCACTCGGCTTCACCGCCTCCTCCAACAATTACCAATCTCTCCCCAACGTCTTCGGATACAGAACATTCTCCGTTGAGAATCCTCAAGAACGGTTTTAGTCCAAATCGATCCCCCCTTCGCGATGTAGATGAAGCTGCCGAGACGGCAGGAAATAATTCGGGCGACGAAACTGAGAATTATAAAGTGGGAAAATTAGATGGCGTTAAGATTGGTATGGCGCTTAAGAGACATGGTAGTCTTTCGAGGTCAGGTCATAATCATACGAATTCCGAAGGTAATCAAAGAATCAGAAGAGCAAGAAGTCCGACAGCAACTCAGCTTGCAACAAGCCCAAATAGCGAAAACCAAATGTTCACGGCTAGTCATGCGAGACGGATGGTGAAGAGTGACAAGGGGGATGCGTTGAGCAGTGTATTGAGCCCGAGAACGGCACCAGTGATCAAACATGGACATAGTAGACGAGCAACTGATTCGGGGAGATCGGTGTCTGGAGGTCATGGGCATGGTCGCGAGGGTAGTGGAAGTTTGAGGGTTAATGCGGTTAATGGAGCTGCTGGTGGTAGTATGAATAGGGAGGCGAGAGGAAGAGAAAGTGTAATGAGTGCTATGGGGAAAGGTGGTTGGAGATGAGAGAATGAGGATTCAATGAATCATGTTGAGGTTAATGTGATGGTGCAGTTTCCCTTTTGAAAGTGCATCGGGGTTGGGTGGCGTTGGTTAGGGTTGGCTTTAGAGGTCTAGTTGACTTCCTTCGTTTACTCAAGATCTTACATAGTCCAAAGACGCAAAGAGGTGCGCGCGATTCCATCCTTGCATTGCTGGGGAGTTTGGTGTTAAGATATGAGGGATTGAAATGAATACTTTCTTTGTATTGATCGGCTACAGAGTTTTGTAATTGGAATTAGGGTTGAGGACTGGTTGGATTGAGGTGAGATGAGTGGGTAGATGTATGGAGGGTTGAGGATGGTGAAGGTTAGTTATGATGATGTGTTGTTTGGAGATGGGAGATTGGAGATAGTAGTAGAGATTGTAGAGATTAACAATGTGAATATGATTATGAAACTCATTCTTTTTGAGAGTTGGCGATGTGGTGTGCTGTGGTGTGCTGTGATTTCTGTTGTGTTATGATATGATATGCTGTGATACGTCTTGGTTTCTGTGATTTTTGAGTGTGATGTGATATATTTTGATTCGTATGATGTTTAAGTGTGATGTGATTGATCTATGTGAGTTTATATTACAGGAAATAAAATATTTTATGTGTTTGGAATAGAGATTTGAAGGCTTGGAGACTTTGAGACTTGGAGATGGGTTGTGGTTGTGAGTGCATACAGGAATTTTAATTTCTCGTTTTAAATTCTCAAGGTGTGGTTTTTGTTTTTGTTTCTTTAAAAAAAAAAGGTTGGGGAAGGGGGGGAGGGAAGAGAGTAAAGACGCAATGAAGGGATGAAGCGAGAGAGGGAAGTGGGTGTATATAGATAGAGAGGTAGGTATATGAGAAGGTTAAAGTCTAAAGTTAAAGGTTAACGTGTGAAGTTTAAAGGTTAAAGGAGGGATGATGGTAGTGATGCGATGCGTGGGGGTGAGAGGCGAGAGGCGAGAGGCGAGAGGTGAGAGGGCAAGTACTGGTATAGGAATCTAAAATCAGAATAGGAATAGGGAGGGGAATAGGAATAAAAGTAGAAATAGGGGGAATAGGGGAAGGGAATGGGAGGAGAGAATATGAGTGGTGTAGTGCTGTATACTACTATATGAGAATCTCTACCATCAAGAAAACGAAAACAAATTCGAGTATTAAACATACCTAACAAAAGGCTTAAGATAATTTGGAATAGCAGAGCAGATACAGAGGGACTCTGTTTCTTCAACTGATGAGGTGGAAGAAAGAATTGATGGGGGGTTGTAAAGAGGGTTGAGAGGGATTTTGTCTGACATGTTTTGTTGGGATGGTGTACTATAAGGAGGAGTGAAAGGGGTTTGGGTTGTGGTTTGCGATTATTGGGTGATTTGATAGTTTGATAGTTTGATGGTTGAGTTGAGGGAAAATTGGGTGGGATGGTTTGAGATTAAGGTGATCGTGTATTGTTGAGTGATTCTTATTAATCGAAAGTTGGATCAGGTTATTAAGTGTTATATGTTTGGAATTTATAGGATCAAAAAGGTATTAGCCGATGGGGGGGAGAGGGGGAGGGCGGAATGCACTCTCTTGCCCCCGAGCAGGCTCCTCCGAGTTTCAGGCCCTGCGTGCATCACACACCTTCTATAGGAATAAGGGAAGAGAATGAAAGGCTTGGTGCAGGGTGAGTATTTGGTATTGAGAGGGCTTCTATATCCTGAGAGTGACTAGGTGGAAAGACAATGGGTGGAAAGCTGATGGGTGGAGTGGATGGAGAAGAGGAAATGGTGTTGGATCACGTGATTATATACACGCACAGAGATTCGGAGACCTGGTGGGCCCCTGAATAAGCGAGGGGGAGACAGGGAGGAGGGTATAGAAATGCACGAGGGAAATGATTGATGGATGGGTTTGGAAGGGAAGTTTGAAGATCGTGGGGTGTGTGTGAAGTTTCGGAGGATGAGATGAATGGATGGGATGATGGGGTGGATGGATGGGGTGATAGGTTGGACTAAGTAAACTAGAAGGTGGGTGAATTTAAGTCGGAAACCATATAGTTATCAAGTCACATAACAAGTGCAAATGGTACAAATGCAAATGCAAATTAATAGTAATTTGTTTTTAAAACTCGACACAAACTAAATATGTTCCTTGAAGATTCAATCACAAGAGTTACGAGTAACTCATGGGAAGCAATCTCAAGAATGAACCCTCAATTCAAAAATATGTATTCAGCCAATGAGATAACAGTAAAACACTTTTGGGTTGTAAGGGAAATGTAGAAGTAAGAGGGTATGAAGGGAGAGGGATAGTGATGATTATTTGGATATGAGAACAGAAGGAAAGATTTGTAAGGAAATAATGAAAATGCACGGAGACTCTAGTATCTCCCCGTAATATCCACCCATTATTGCAGCTAGAAAATACAAAAGAATGAATAATCGAAGTAAAGTCTGCTACCAAATACTGACCCCAGATGATACAGCTGATGTGATGGGAATTAATACACACAGCTCTAAAAAATATTGATATGGGACTTTAAATCCTGGAAGTAAACAATAATATCGCCATTTTTGAGAAGCCAGTATTTGAGAAGACCTATCAACCAGCCTAACCATGGTTTCTACGTAGGGGAATTCTTGGTTGAGGTACATTAAAGTTCTTTTCGCAATGATTTTCTAAATCGCAATAAATCTCTTTAGTCGTGCGGCGACATTGGCGCTTCGCTCTATCCCTTGCTCCCGGGGTACTCTCCATAACTTGGTAACATGAATTCTTCGTGAGAGCTTGTATGAGCATTCCTCTATACCAAAGGCGATTTTTGTGGTCATTGTGGGTTTCTTCACCACAGTAAAAATACCTTTTACCTGCCACAGCCCTTTTTTTACAGCGATGTGACCAATAGTCTCGATTAGTGCATCTCTCACCCTCTCCAAGTGACATGGCAAATAGACGATGGGCACGAAGTTCTGCGGGGTCCTCAGATACAGGGTTGCTTGCGGGATATCGCTCCAGATGTTGTTGTTGCATTTCGTGCTTGTTCAGTTCCCATTGTTGCTTTTCATATTCCCCTCGTTCATCTCTTAGTACCCCCTGTGATGCTTCCGGTAAACGAGAGGAACTCGGTCCAGCGCCAAGGCTTGAAGGAGCGTGGCTTGCGGATGGTCTTTGGTCATAGCTTCCTCTAACATTGGAGGTTGCAAGTACATTGGGATCCTCGATGCTCGTCGAACGCATCTGTGACTGAATTTCAGATACGTTTGACATTCGGTTGAATCCTGATGAGCCTTCACCACCAGCGGTAGGGGTGCTATGATGCGATCTGATACCACCATGTTGTTTGCTTGAATGTCCGCTTTCCCATGGTCTAATCCTTCGCTGAGACGCGGGATCTCGGAAATCCTCTACAGGAGGTCGTCGTCGAGGTGCACTCGTCAGAGATGATGTTTGCCAAATTTCCTCCGGAGGCGTATCAGCACAATAAAGATCGCCTTCGTCATACTCTCTGTTCGGATACTGAATTTGTTGACCATCAAGAGATCGCGTAACTGGCTGTTCAACCACTCGTGTCGCATAGGCACGAGAAGTGAGTTCGGTCTCGGGTATTTTAAAGCCTCTGAAATTGGGCGATTGTGGACGATATGGAGATTGTGGAGGTCGATATGATTCAGATTCTGCCGGGTCCTCCTGTTGCCCATATCCTGAAGTTTGAAAGCCAGGTGAGTAAGTTCCCGTTACATCTGGCGAGAATGGACGATACGAAGGTTGTGGATGTTGTGGAGGTTTATATGGCTCATACTCTACAGAATAATTTCCTTGTCCATAAGCTGGAATTTGAAGACTCGGAGACGAATCTAGGCCTTCAGATGTGCCAATTCCTGTTAGATCTGGTGAAACCGGGTAACATTTAGGTGACGGACCTCCGCTTGGAGGAGTTCTCGAGGCACGTCTTTTTCCCTTATTGCTCGGTGCTCCCACATTGTGTGATTGAGTTTCGGTTTCGGTTCTCCGATGTGAATGTTTTTGATCTGTAGAAGAGTGCGGGCTGACACTTGGTGTTGATATTTGCGATGAACGATCCTGCGTTTTGGAAGAAGACGCTACAGCGCCAACGGTTGCCCGGCGGTGAGTTCTGTCGTAACAAGCACGGCAAATCTTGCCCTTTGAATCATCATATCTTCCATCTCTCGGACACCGTTTACCATCGCTACCTTTTGTGGAACATGGCCTACGTGTATGAGTGCTCGAATTGGGGTCTATAAGCTTTTTATCGGTCTCCTTTCTTTTGCGAGAAGACATGTTGGAAAGAGGAATATGGTGTACCACTGACAAAGTAGATACTCGAGTAATTTAAAATACAGGGCGAGCAGGCCGTATGAACGGTACGTCTTTGCGTAATTTACGATACGGAAATGAAGGGATTGGTATTGGTGGATATTATCGAGAGTAAGGCTCGAACTGTCGTATGAGGAACAAGTGGAGAGTATTCAATTGAGCCTAGTGACAACCTTATCGAAAGGTCCGCAGCAATTCCGAGGTAATCGTTATTGAGTTTGTAGAAGGACTGGTACCACGATGCTGTAGCGAAACGAGAATTAAGAGTGAAGAGCTCTCCTAGGTAGTTTTGATTCTCCTGTGGTGTGTTGAAAATTGTGTAAATTATTGGTACTTTGAAATGGTGGTGTGAAGAAAAAAGAAAAGCGAAGCAGGGGGGGGACTGGGACTATGTAAGCTCATTGAGGAGTGGCAATCGAATAGTATGACTATGATCATTGGGGCAATAATGATTTACTCATGAATGAATTGCACAGAAAAAGACAATTTGCCGTCATTTCTGGGTGGATATGCGTCAGTGCAGGTGTAATGAAGTATGAATATGATGGATGAATGGAATCTTGGGAATGCGAACACTCATTACCCACTTCAATGGTATGAGTTTAAGAAAGATAAGAATTATGACTGCAAAAAACCCCAAACTTTTGACTGAAGGGAACCAAAGAAATGTACAATGACTGAAATGACATATACATACACCAAATTTTGAATTCAATTATTCATTTGATTCGAATATCCAAATCGCATGATCTTTACTCAATGAATATTCAGTCAATCTTCGTTACCATGAACTCACAAATTCTCATACAACTAGGAACCATATGAGTGATTTAGATATGAATGAGGGAAATTGTTTTTCAATTGAAATGGAGCCATACTCTCCTTGAATAATCTCATGAACATGAATATGAAGATAACGTTTCCCTGTTTGGATTTAAATGTGACAGTAGTATTCGGCAATGCAAATAGTTAATGAGACTTTATTAAAAGAACAATATTACACAGGGGTATGACTGTTCCATTTCTATTTGAAGGAGGAATATTTTGAGTGTCTTTAGAGAAGCCGAATATTGATAACAGTACTGGGGGAATCCTCGATTTGGGGGTTTGAATCAGAACAGTGCTATTCACAGCATCAGTTTGCCAGTTATGACCTTCACCACAGGAAATCCACATCGTAGGGGCTTTTCGGAGTCGCTGAAACGGCATAATGACTCGACAAACTAGAGCCAGTATGAATCTTGAGAGTACAAGCGCTGTGTAGTTGATGAAAAATGTTCTCCTACTATAATTCACATAATTGCATATGTGACCAGTTGGTGGGTTATGGCTTATTTACTTAATGTGCTATAATGGATTGGTGTAGTTATAGTCTTCTCGGAGAATGATAATATTCATAGAATATGTATGAGTTATCACACTCCACTTCTCTTTATGATTCAGAAAGTTGGACCACGCATGCGAACTTTGCTGCCATTCTGATGCTTAAATAGCATGAGGTTTCCCCCTTCTTCCTTTTCTCAGCTAACATACAATGATATCAAAAACAGCAATAATTTGAAAAAATTTCTTCCAGACCCTGAAAGTCCAAGATTTCGGAGATAAATTCAATTGCAACTTTGTCTTTACTTAAAAATGGAGAAGATCAATAGAATTATCTCTTGATTTTGTTTAGGTTAGATAATTAGCTCTCAAACTCACTTACGATGGTCTTCGGTGCTGATTGATTTTATAGCAACATGTCTGACCAATCCAATCGTCAGGAGAGAGAACGTCTTCAAAACTTTGACCGTTGGTTGGTGGAGGAAATAGTGCCATATTTGACAAGAGATGTGCCAGGAGAAGTAGATGAAATGCAGGCATATCCGCCATCCAATGAACTGGCAAACCAATTTTACCAAAGCAATAGTCCTCAAATGATATCCACTACTACAGAAAGTCCTCCTGCAGATTTCTGGATAGAAGGTAACGATTATTCGACAGAAGCTGGATATTCCCAAGATGGACGGTTTGTACCCAGGGAACAATACATTCCCTTCGATTCAGATCTAGCGCAGGCTTCTCCATTTACTGGATACTAAACTCAGACTCCCATATCTAGATATCCAGTTCAAACTTCTTCAGTCGCTGGATACCAAGCTCAAACACCTCTCATGTATGATGCTGAGCCATTGGGACATGTAGAACAAGAATATGGAATCGCATATGCACAATCACGCCCGACTAGTCGTGAATTAGAAGAGGGGTGGCACCAACATCAGCCAGGAGTATGGGAGTGGCTAGGACAAGGCGCTCCGCCCGGATATCAAGAGACTCAACCGCAACCCGCCCGTAACACTCAGGCGTCAGGAGACGAACAGAACTTGAATCAAGAAGCATACGCACGAGTTAGTGCACCAAGCAGCCAACGCTATTCAAGCCCTTCTGTCCAGCTTGTAACAACTCCGAGCCAATTTCTTAGTGCGATCGATCACTCACCGCGATCATGGGAGAACATGACAAATGCCTCCGACAGCCAATCTGAAGATCAAAATCACTCAGTAGCTGGAGATGGTCAGAGAGTATCCGGTAACCACAGAGGTGACCAGAGGAATGCGCGCAGAGCCCATCGTAGGAGGAAGCCATGAACGGTGAAGACACGACGCAGCTGTATCGCTTCTTGGGACGAAGAGATGAGATGTCCGACATGTACTGTTTGTGTTTCCCCTTTTTATTTTTATTTTGGTTCTATGGTAGGGTTGATTGTGCAACATGTGGATTTCGACCGATGAGCTTTGTGTTCGTGGAGGAGATATGGAGGATGTTATTTCTTTTTTGTTTTCCCGCTTGGGCTTATGGTGATGATATTATTGAGTTTCGGAGAATTGAACACTGGTGATCTTATTTGTTGCTCACATTCGCTTGTGTTTCTCTTCGATTGTGATTGAGGGTTCAGGCCCTCAGTTTGGATTGAGAATATCGGGATGTATGTGCCATACATAGACAGTTATATTGGTAGGAACTACTTTGGTTGTGGTACTTAATTAATATATGCGTTGAACTTTTTATATTCGTTTGAATGTATGATCCGTCCAAATATGTGAAAAATCAAATGACTATTTTGGAGTCACCGAGAGGCATTAATTACACAGTACACTAAAGCCGGTATGAATTCTGAGAGTATGGATCCTGTACACTTGATAATGTGAACAAATCTTTTCCAAACATTTCCTTGATGATGACGAATGCAAAATATTGATCAATTTTATCGATCTATGGCTTCGTGACTAAATAAGCAGCATTAAATCTGAAAAGTCATGACGCTATCAGACCTTTGTTACCTACAAATTATCTTGAATCAGATTCAGTTTACTACTAATCGCTTGAATATACATACAGTCATGCGTGCAAGTCTTAACACCATATCAATGCTCAAGTAGTACGCAGTCCTCTTCTTTTACTTTCTTCAACATCCCAGAATCTTAAAACGATAATTCTCAAAGCTCATTCTCAGTAATCAAAGCTTATCACAATCTCAAAGAAAACACTTGGGTTCCTTTCCTTTCCCTTCATTTAATCCTTCAAAAAAACTAAAGTATCATCTCGCAATCTGATCTAGGTAGGATGGCAGATTTTGGAACATAAGTATAACGAATAATGCTAACAATTTTATCAAAGCAACATGCCTAGTTCAGATTCCAAATATTGCAAACAATGGATAACAGAACGCGGAGCTGAATGTGGCCAAGCGTTTCCTCTATCCAAAAAGACGTGCGATGCATGTTTTAGTCGTATAGCCTCTGCATACACTGCTTTGGATCCACTCTTAGAAAATAGAGGAGCAGACAATACAGCAGCCCCATCGAACCATGAACGGCAAATGCCCCGTAACACGGAGGAAATCTCGAAGACAAACCCCGGCCCTCAGGCGCTTGCAGAAGATCCTCGACCATGGGGCCACAGAAAAAAAATGAATAGAGATAAGAGAAGTTCTAGATGACAGAGGTCTCAAGCTCCCACATAACATTATGTCGGATCAGCAAATCACAGACAAGGAACCCAAGGTCCAGTATACCCATGGCCCTATCAACCACACAATCCGGCGACCAGCCAACATTAAATTTCTCATGGCGACAGAAAATCAGGTTTGTGATTCCTGAATGCGCCGATGAGATTGCCGACTCTCCTGACCGTTATAAATCTCTGATAAAGTACACCGCATGAGGGGGTATTGAGGTTCCAAAGCTGTGATAAACTTATTCTTCTTTTACTTCTTTACACTTTCTTCGAATTCTTTGTTTTGTTGAATCTTTTCTGAAGGACGGAAGCAGTGATGAAAAGACTGGTCAATGATGGAGCCTATCACAAACCATGTGATTGATGGGCTCCAAGGTTCGGAGTTTTGGTTCTTGTTTGGGGTTTTCACTGTCGTTGAGGTTGGTGTCGATGGAGGGATCAGACTTCCCCCTTCTCACCCAAGAGTCTTGACGAAGGGCTTAATATTTGTAAGACAGCTTGCTTGATCTATTTGTGGATGTAGGGACTAGTTAATAAATGCATTGGATTTTTATATGCGCCTAAATGAGTTCGTGAGCTGTCGAGGTATTGAGAAGATACTAAATTCGGAATTCAATAGTAATCGAAGGAGAGAAGTATGACTGAGAAATGATGTGTGCGAAGTATGAATATTACCTAGTCAATCATACATGACTCTGCATTATTAGGACAGTGAATACATACTTCCTCAGTGGAAGATCACACCATTCTTCACGTTGCATACCCATAACTTATAGACAAGTATCTTAAGCCATAGTTTTAAATAAGTTTAAAACCCATTCCGAGTTCCATAATCATGATATTCAGTATAAAAATGGAAGTTTGAAGCCTTTGAATTCGATTATTGTAAAAGGTCCGAAAAGTCAGGAAGAGAAGAGGAATGCGAACTCACAATATTTTAACCCGGATTTGAGTTAGAAATCATTTTCTTAAGCTGTCAAAAATATCGACACTGGTATGAATTCTTTCACGAAGGACTCCCAAGATTTGGCAATACACTCAGGTAATAATCTCATAATCTATCAGTCATTTGCCTTCCAAAACTCATATTTACCAAGTGATGTTCATTCATAAGAGGTATAACCTGAGATATTAATTCATTTCTCTCAATTTTTGCTTTCACGGGGACCGGCTGTTAGATTGCAGCCATGAATATCCCAGATAATTACTTCGCCTTTGAATCCGCCCACACTTTACCACTCATATGGTGACGAGATTAAGCCTGTAGGCGTTCTATGGACAGTGATGTACGGGTTTTGGCATCTAAAATCACTCACCTCATTTTAATGAGTGACTCGCACAATTTCGACATATACCTATCTTGGATTGCCCAGATTTTCCTCCCTTTGATTCCTATTACTCTATTCCATCAAATATTCCATCAATCAATCCTGAGAAATTCAAGCATTTGATCTCTAAAAAATAGATATCAACCCATTATGTCCTTAAACGATTTCAGCATCGGAAGCAGTGGCCGTGGCTATGGCCAACCACAACGCCAGAGTTATGGTGGAAGTCAGCTTCCCGCAACTAGCTCTATAAATAGAGACAGCCAAGGTTAATATAAATCTGCCAGATGTTGAATTCAGTTGGACTCCAACGCAAGAATAGATAGCTCTGACACTTTCTTAGGAACATACCAATATGGCCCAGATAGAAGTAACATGGTGATCGGTCATTCAAACCCGACCGAAAGCCATATTCAATTACTATATCTGACAGACAACAACTCTGTAGCCTCATTCGGCGCAAATTCTCAACCGTCATATCCTTCGATACAAGTCTCTAGCTCTGCGAGGCTAAGATCGCCAGCCGATTTAAATGTTCCTTCCGCTCGCTCGCAGTCTGGTACAACTAGTCAATCACTGTACTATCCAGCTTCCGAATCTGTAACTAGGGAGGCTTCTTACCATCTGGGTGATACACGACGCTCCCAAGAAACTGACAGACAAGGACTTCAACTTCTAGCTTCAACTCAACCATACGTTTTGAAACATAGGAGCAGCGAGATTAAAGGCTACATGCAGCATTCCACTGCTCGTGTTCCAACTCCCAAGCAGCGTACACTTCCCCCTTCGTGCAATCCAGAAAGAGAATTCGGAGCCTCATCATCTAGACAGGAGAAAAAAAATCAGTCTCGGAGAAGATATAGGAGAATAGAAAGTGCGGCGTCTAAAAGCCCTAATTCAACCGCATCGATGCAATCCCAAATCCCTTCAACGCTATTCCTCACCTGTTCAAAACGTGCAGGGGTTTGAAAGCAGTTGTCATCAGACAGAAGATATGCCATCAGCCCTGTGGTGACAAAGTTAATATTCTGGATGAAGAGAAATTCAGTATAAATCCCCATACAAATTTTTAGATCGTACATTACAATATTAATATTCCTTTCGTTATAAACAAAGCATTCACTTTGTTAGTAACAAATATTATCAGTTCAAAATAAGATCTGTTTATTATTGAATTTTTATGAAAAATGATAATATTATATATGCAAAGTCTATATTCCTTGAAATCAATTATAAATAGATACAAAAATGATATTACTATAATATAAGATATATTCAATTTTCTAATCAGAATCTAAATCATTCCTTAGAATCAAAGCTATAAACCTATCATGATGACTTCTATAATCCTCTATAACCTCCATTTTCTCAATGACATTCTTTATTTCTTTCAATTTTATAATCTTTAATCTATCCAATCTTTTATTAACAAAGCTATTAATTATCAAGAAGTTCTATTTCCTATATCTTTGTATAGAGTGAAATTCTTATATTATTGCAATCTCTTCTCAATCATAGTTTTGAATAATAATTTATACCCTTTCATATCACTCTATCACTTCCCCTTCTAAATACTACTGCACATATAAGTTATTGCAATTCTTTATAAAAATGTCTTACCCAACTATAGTTTCTATTGTTATTTTGATATCAATTCTTGCTTTTTTAAAGAGTTTTGTGGAATCCTTATCAATTAGCCATTGTTCCAAATCTTCCCCTTTGAAATACTGTTTAATTAGATTGAATTGAATATGATTTAAATTCATCTCAAAAAATGCCCTGATTGTTATTAG
Organism: Botryotinia convoluta; assembly: GCA_004786275.1. Classification (NCBI taxonomy): domain Eukaryota; kingdom Fungi; phylum Ascomycota; class Leotiomycetes; order Helotiales; family Sclerotiniaceae; genus Botryotinia; species Botryotinia convoluta. The sequence continues at coordinate 33,367 of PQXN01000335.1, forward strand.
GAATTCCAATTCTTGTTCCAATTCTTTCTCTCTTTGTTTATAGTAACTTTTTGATTCTAGCAAGTAATTTATGTATTCTATTTGTATCAATCGATTTGATAGTGCTTTATTTATATCTATTATATTAATTATTATCCCTTTACAAATATTGATATATCTTTTTATTAACTATGCCCAAAACATTTACCCTAAATCTAAATCCCTAATTTGCAATGCTATCTTCTATTAGATTTTTTTTATATGTTTTTATATAACTTAACTAAAACTATACAATATTGAATCCATATACCTAAATAAAGCAAAGAGTATATATTAATCTTATACACTTTCATATAGTCTTTCTTGTCCTGATAATATAACTCTTGAAACATTTGTACGAATTCTCTTGCTTTATGTTCGAGGTGGTTTAACTCTTCCTTTGATATCGATCTTTTGTAGTATAAAACATATATATCTTTTAGTAATATGAAGTTCTTTAGATAGGGGTCAAAACCTGGTAAATTTGCCAATAGAATGATTCCATCCCATATAAGAAACTCTTTTTACTCAGCAGCTTTATATCCCTTTCAATATTTGTTTATATACTTAGCATTCTATCCAAATTGTAACAGAATTGTATATCTTGTGTCTTCTTGAATAGTATTCAATCAACACCATTCTTTTTCTAATACAATATACAATACCAAAGACACTTCCTCATCCAATCCATTCTCTCTCCAATCTTCTAAATCGCATTCAATATCCTCTGAATCCAATATTTGTAAGGTGATTATATTTCTTATTCTATTTAGGGATTAGTTTTCTACCTTAAAGATTGAAAAGAATGCTCCGTCTTTCTATTGTTTATGCCTCTTTTTCAATTCTTTTATCTTTTTTTTATAAAATTTCTCATTATCTAGATTGAATTGCCTACTCCCCCACAATAGGTGAAGATCTTGTATTACATTTTGTAAGATATAATGCATTATATCGATCCCAATGTTTTTTGTGAAATGAATCGACTTAAGTTTGAGTAATATAGAATAATGTATAAACTCTTAATATTTATTTATTGCTGTTTTATCTATTTGCATTTCTTTTTATTTGTTTAATTGAAGTTGTACATTCTTCCTTAGTTCTAGACCTCCAATTTATAATTGTACTGTAGTGTATAGTATATAATAAGAGCCACTATCAAGTTTGCAAATACTATAGATTATACAATAATAACATGATCGATATGCATTATCAGGCTCCTTTAATCCTATAGACTCAGCCCTTCCTGGCCTATCCCTAGAGATAATAATAATCTATATGTGTAGTATGAATAGCTTTCTGGTAAAAGAGTTATATAGTTAATGCTTTGAACCATTCTCCCCAGTCATTTTATCAATACCTTTATTTAAAACTAGTATTTCATCCATTATAGATTGTAAAAAGAAATCTAAATCACCAACCTTTTTTGGTCTAGGTATTAAACAAGACAATAAAAAGTTCTGCTTCTTTACTTATTTATCTGAAGAAAAATTGAGATTAAGTAGAACAATAAGACATATATAATGATTATTGATTTTAGTTATCTGTGTATTATCTTGTAATAATGCTAGGGCTATATCCTCAGCCTTATTTCTAATTAGTAATAATATATAAAGGTAGAACTTTAGGAGAGACTTATTTTTGAAACAGACCAAGCTTTTTTCAATAATAATTCTGATATAAATCTTTATCGAAGATATCCTTCTATCTTCTACCATTATTATTTCAACCTTCGATTCTATTAAAACTTGTCCTATATATTGTTAGAATCTCAGCCTTAAAGGATCTGAATTGTATACTTAATCTCCCTATTAGTAGAAAAAAGAGGAATTACTTTCTGAGCTATCTTTCTCCCCTTTTATTTATTCCTTTATATTATTAGAGTTCTCTATAGGATTTATAGCTATATTGATCCGCCGCATTATTGTTTCCAGTATAGGCTATACAGCTTTTAATATAATAATTAATCCACTCAGATTATAAACCAGTTTTCTTTTGAAGCTATATATTCGTTCTTCAAACACTTAAAAGTGGATTAAAGATATTAGCAATATAATCTCTATATTTCGTAATGAATTCGATTATCTTTTACTGTCCAATACATATAATATACATTTCGAGCGCAATCCAATTAATTAGCATTTCAGTATCTATATAATATTAGTTTATTATTAAATAGAATCAAAATACCTAGTTTACTCCAGTTTATTTGATCTAATTTATTACTACTCTCAGAATCATCACTATCCAATCCTTTATTTGAATCATATTATATACAATCTAATTCTCTAATTATTCAATCTAGATCTACATCTAATTCCAATTACTGTATTCTAGAATTCCCTTCATTCTCCTCCTCCAAAAAGTTCTTTATCGCTTGAATTTCTATTAATATTCTTTTTACCTCATCCTCTGCAAAACCCTAAATGGCATTATCACCTTCCTCATCATTGTCACTATCTTCGATTTCTTGATTATCTATATTAGAATTGTTGTAATTAGATAACCCCTTTGAATACCGATTATAATTACTGCTGAATAGTTATTCCCTTTGATTATATCTATAAAAGGTAATTCGAGAAACTAATTTGCTAACTAGGTATCTCTAACAGCTATATATTTTTGTTGATAAAGGTAGGAATGTATTTCGACTGATCTCAAATAATTGTGCAGCTTTGTGACACTTTTGATTCAAGTGTTTTCTGATAACCCATATAGATTGAGATTCGCTATAGCATCTTCTATATAAATAGTATTCGAATCTATTTCTAGATTGCTATTAACGATCTTACTATTACTATTGATATTGTATATTCTATTACCTCTGAAATTATAGATAAAAACAATTGTTTGGTTTTATTATATCATACTTCGAAAAAGTGTAAAGGAGTTCAACAAACTCTTCAAACTTTTCTTTCTCCTTAGGGAAAAAAAGTAAGTTTTATACATCCTTACTTCTTTGTATTATAACTTGCTTTGGTTTCTAGAAGCTGTATCGCTTTGCACTATATTTGTACTATTACTACAAAAAAACTTACTATCCATTAGGCCTAGGCAAAGAAAGGGGGTCAAAGCTTAGGCAATCTATTAATTGATTCAACTTCTTTGGGGTCCAAATAAAAAGGTTTTGCCAAATAGTTCTTTGTAAGTAGTCAAATAGCTGATATGGTAACTTTTTGGGGTACCTAAATTATATCAATATTCATTACACCTACCGGGCTGGAGAAAAGAAATATGTAAAAATATATAAAAATATATAAAAATATATAA
>PQXN01000336.1:0-36201 GCA_004786275.1 Botryotinia convoluta
ATTATATTCGAAATATATATTCATATAGAAATTGATTATCACATTTTGTATTACAATTTATATAAGAGTTGAGAGTATTCTTTTAATAAATTAATAATCTATATGAATTACAAGATTATATATAAAAAAACACATAAAATCTAATCATCGGGGCATATTTTGATCTGGATATATCTAGTCAAACACTATTGATTGGATTACCTTTTTTCAAAACTATTTAAGAACAGATTCTAATATATATTCCCCTTTTATCTTTGGGATTGTAATACTTCCATAATTGAGTTTCTAGATTGTATATCTATATAATTTCTTTCTCATATTTCAACCCAATTACTTCTCCTTTTCCTTATATCTATAATTGCAAAAATATCTTCTTGATTCTCTTTACTTTTTTGAGTTGAATTTCTATTTCAATTATTTCGATTTAGTACTTTAGATAAAGTAATCTCTAATATATTATAGCTTTTATTGATAGAATTATAACAACAAGAGTATATTATTCTCTAATCTTTATTTACTTTTTTCAAATATAAATTTTGATATTCCTCTTATATACATTTCCCTTCATTTTCAAGAGGCTCCTTATCAATACTATCTTCCCCCTTAGTATCTAATAGATCTTCAATATCAAGACTATTCCTTTCGAAATCGTAATTGAATTCAGTTTGTAATACTTCTATACTTATATTCTCAATATTCGAAAGAGGTGATATATTTATTATAGAAGATATTAATTGTTTTCTTTATCCTTTTTGATCTTGCTGTCTGAAATCAGGGATTAAGCTTCTATTTTGTTTAGATGCTTCTAAATTGTATTAGATTCAATACAAACTTATTCTTCTTACTATAAAACTCACTTCTTAATAATCCCAAAGAACTTTGAATTTATTGTCTTTTCGCTTTCATTATTACAAATCTTTTCTTATTGCTTTATCTATTCTATATAATAGCAATATAAATAGTATCCACAAGCTATAAGTTCTCAAAGTCTTCTAAATTAGGGAATTCATTTATAACATCTTCTTAAATATACTATCGAAAAGTAGATAATAAGGCTTTCCAATTGCAGAAATCATTTTACTCTTATACACACTTCAATTGATTTTATATATGAATTCAGAAGTGTATAAATATACTAGAATTATAACTATCTTTGAATCGCTAAGCAAAATATCCCTTTATTGTATCAAAAATCGCTTTAAAATTCATTATTATTCTTTTTCTATATCCAAATACTATTGTATTTGATATCAAGGCAATAGGTGATCTATTAATACTTATAGAAGGACTTCATTGTTTAAACTATCTTCTTTGAATTAATATTTGAGGAAGGGCTTTTCTATATCTTATTGAGGTTATAGGAAAGCATAGTATATTGAATATAATTTTGTTTAATAATATTAGAATGAATTGATAATAATAGTAATACTAAACTATTATTAAGGGAGTATCTAATCTCTATAAATATATAATTCACAATTATTATTTTTTTATTCTCTTTATTCTCTTTACTCACTTTCGTTATCTCATTTCTATTAATATTGATTTTAGTTATATTAATAATATATAATGACATTCTTGATTGTATTTAGTGTAATCTTATTCCCAGAAATAAGTATTAAAAAAACTTTAAAATATGTAAAAACATGTAAAAATATGTAAAAATATATAAAAATATAAGAAAAGCAAGAAAGAAAAGAGGTTGAAGATTTAGGTTTTGTAGTCATTAAAACCTTTTAATATTAATATAAGACTAATATCATTAATGCCTATAGCCTTTTTTAATATTCGCTATAACAATTCTGTGTCCCTCCCTATAATAGTAATTCGGTACACATAGCAGATCATATTCTATAGAACTATCTTAAATTAATAAATACATTAAAACAAGTTTATTAAAAGCTTACTATCGAAACACACTATCAATATCATCTCTACAATCTCTTGTAATGCCTTGATTACTAATACTTAGAATTAAATACCATATCAAATCGAATATACTATCTGTTATACAAGTCTTGCAAATAATATATAAAATATAAGATTTGCCCAAGTGTTTATATAAAACTTTATTTCCCTCAATAAAAGCCCTAAATGAAGTCAATATAATTATTCAATATTCAATCTTATAAATAGACTTACTCAAATCACAAACTCTCTTTTCATTTAATAGAATTCTTTTTGGTTTGTGCTTAAATATAGGTATCTTGGCTCGTTTGATGCTTTTCTTTGATTTAGGCTTTCGACCAAGGACAGACTTTTTTGTTTAACTAGATTTGATGGTTTTATTATCAATCTAAGCTCCCATATTGTATACAGAATCATTGGATTGATATCGAGGCAAAAAAGAGCAAATAGAAAAACGAGATGGAGAGCGAATTGGAGAGCAAGAAAGAGAGCGAGTTGGAAAGCGAGGGGGGGAGTAAGAGGGGGAGCGAGAGGGAAAGCAAAAAGGAGAGCGAAAGGGAGAGCAAAGGGGAGAAAGATCTGGTGTATGAATAGAACCATTTTCAGGCCCTTGTGAATCTCCTTAATCAGGCATATTCCCAGATCGCCTAGCATTCTTCTTTCTTTTTATTCTAGCAAGCTTATATAAATACTGTCTTTATATTGGCATAATAATATCCCTCACATTGCCCAAAAAAGATGATACGCTTTGTATGAAACTTCGAGATCTATAATCCAATATCTCTTTGTAATATAAGCTTAGATTTAGTAAAGAAAAAGAAGTGTTTGTATTAGAGTTTTCAGATTTCTGTTTGTATAACGAAAGAAGTAAACATGATCATATGACATACTACATTGTCTGTGCCCAGCCTTTTCTAGAATTGATTGAAAGTAGTCCTTTTAACTACTCTTTTCAATACTCTCTTATAGAGAAATCCTATTCCACTCTGTAATATCGCTTTCATTTTCGATATTAAATTCAAAAGGTTAATAAAAGATGTTATTATTCATAAAAACTATTAGGAGCAGTACACCTGAGAAGTATTGCAAGAATGAAAATGAATATGTATCAAATGTATATACTATTTGCAAGCGAGAAAGGTGAGAAAGGATTTAAAATCTATCTTCAAATATATATACTATATTTAAAGCAAAAGAAAATGCAAGAGTCAAAGCCATTTATTATATCAAAAAGCTAAAAAAGACGGTATTATATTAAAGCGTAAGTAAAGAAGATTGTAAAAGAATAGAGGAGGAAAAGAGAAATAAAATCATAAATTCAATAAAGATTGAAAAGTAAGGCATTTAATCTAAATCGTATTATTAACTAAGAAATAATTAATATATTTATTAATCTCCATTTTTCTTAGAGTTGATTTGAGAGCGAATCAGATTATTATATATGAGACTAGATCATTCAATTCTTTGATTGAGATTGGTAATAATATTGATTCCCAATTTGAAATGAGTGAGGAAAAGAATAATAATAATCTTTTCGATTTTGATATTATTATTGATAGCGAAAATAATGAGTGATAATTGGAAATAAATAAATGTAATAGAAAAGAAGAAGAAGAAGAAATAGAAAACGATAGCGATATAAATATGAAAATGGATGTTGATAATTGTAATAAGGAGGTTGTAAGGTAATTGAAGGAGGAGATAGGCCTCGAAATATTTGATAAATGAAAAAAGCGTTTCGATAATAATATTTGAGGGGAATCAAGAGAGGTATATAAATTATTTCCTTATACTAATTTGTACTTCATTATTCCTCCAACTTTATCCAACTTTAGACTCTAAGCTAACACTCAAATAAACTATAGCTTGAATCCATAATCTTCTACAGTGAAAGAATTATTGGAGTAAAGTATACAATCGCTTTCAAATTATAATACAGAATTTGATTTTAAATACTCTCTCGTTGTTAGGGTATGATTGGATAGTTTATTAAGGTGCAAGGTTAATATAATGAATGTATTTTCTGTTTTCAGATTAATAGCTTTCTTTGAAAAAGAATATTATAATGTAATGTTTTCTATTCCTTCTTTTTTTATATGTTTCTATATATTTTTATATATTTTTACATATTTCTTTTCCCCAGCCTGGTAGATGTAATAAATATTGACACAATTCAGGTACCCCAAAAAGTTATTATATCAGCTATTTGATTGCTCACAGAAAGCTATTTAGCAAAATCTTTCTGTTTAGGCCTTAGAGAAGTTGAATTAATTAATAAATCACTCAAGCTCTAACCTCCTCTCTTTGCTTAGGCCCAGTAAATAATAAGTCTTTTTATAGCAACAGTATAGATATAATGTAAAGCAATACAGCTTTTAAAAACCAAAGCAAACTATAATACAAAGGAATAAGGATGCATAGAATTTACTTTTTTTTCTTGAAGAGAAAAAAGAGTCTGAAGAGTTTGTTGAGCTCCTTTATACTTTTTCGAAGTATAATGTAACAAAACCAAACGATTGTTTTTATCTATAATTTTAGAGGTAATAAAATATGCAATACTAATAGCAATAGCGAGATCATCAACAGCGATCTGGAAATAAATTCGAATACTATCCATACAGAAAATACTATAACAAACCTTAATCTATATGAGTTATCAGAAAACATTTAAATCAAGAGTATCGCAAAGCTACACAATTACCTAAGATTGATCGAAATATATTCCTATCTTTATTAACAAAAATATATAGCTATTGAAGATACTCAATTAGCAAATTAGTCTTTTAAACTATCTTTTATAAATATAATCGAAAGGAACAGCTATTCAATAATAATTATAATCAATATTCAAAAAGGTTATCTAATTATAATAATTCTAATATAAATAATCAAGAAATCGAAGATAATAATAATGATAAGGAAAGTGATAATATTATTTGAGGTTTCACAAAGAATAAGGTAAGGAGAATATTGACAGAAACCCAAATAATAGAGAACTTCTTAAAGGAAAAGAATAAAGGGAATTCTAGGATACAATAATTGGGGCTGGATGCAGATCTAGATTGAACAATTAGAGAATTAGATTATATATAATATAATTCAAATGAAGGATTGAATAGTGATGATTTTGAGAATAATAATGAATCAGATCAAATAAACTGAAGTAAACTAGGTATTTTGATTCTATTTAGTAATAAACTAATATTATATAGATACTGAAATGCTGATTGACTAGATTACGCTCGAAATGTATATTATATATATTGGATAGTAAAAGATAATCAAATTCATTACGAAATATAGAGATTATATCGCTAATGCCTTTAATTCACTCCCAAATGTTTGAAGAATGAATGTACAGTTTCAAAAGAAAACTGGTTTGCAATCTGAGTGGATTGATTACTATATTAAAAGCTGTATAGTCTATACTGGAAATAATAGTGCAATGGATCAGTGTAGCTATGGATTCTGTAGGGAACCCTAATAGTATAAAGGAACGAATAAAAGGGGAGAAAGACGGCCCAGAAAGCAATTCCTTTTTTTCCCATTGGCAGGGAGATTAAGCACATAATTCAGATCCTTTAAGGCTAAGATTCTAACAATATACAGGATAAGTTTTGATAGGATTGAAGATCGAGGTAATGATAGTAAAGAATAGGAGAATATCTTCAATAAAGATTTATATTAGAATTATTATTGAAAAAAGCTTGGTTTATTTCAAAAATAAGTTTCTCCTAAAGTTCTACCTTTATATATTATTACTAATTAGAAATAAGATTGAGAATGTAACTCTAGCATTATTACAAGATAGTGTACAGATAACTAAAATCAATAATCATTATATATACCCTATTGTTCTATTCAATCTCAATCTTCCTTTAGATAAGTAAGTAAAGAAGCAAAACTTTTTATTATCTTACTTAATATCTGAACCGAAAAAGATTAGTAATTTAGACTTCTTTCTACAATCTATAATAAATGAAATACTAGTTTTAAGTAAAGGTATTAATAGAATAACTAGGGAGAATGATTTAAAGTATCGATTATATAACTCTTTTACTAGAAAGTCATTCATACTATACATGTGGATTATCATTGTCTCTAGGGACAGGCTAGGAAGAGCTGAGTCTATAGGATTAAAGGAGCCTGGTAATGCATATCGACTATATCATTATTATATAATCTATAGTATTCGCAAACTTAATGATGGCTCTTATTATATATCATATACTATAGCACAATTATGAGTTGGAGGTTTAGAACTAAGGAAGAATATGTAATTTCAATTGAGCAAATAGAAAGGAATGCAAGTGAATAAAGCAACAATAAATAAATATTGGGGGTTTGCATATTATTCTATATTACTCAAACTTAAGTTGATTTACTTCACAAAGAGTATTGGGATCAATATAATATATTGTATCTTACAAAATGTAATACAGGATCTTCACCTATTATAAAGGAGCAGGCAGTTCAATCTAGATGATAAGAAATTCTATAGAAAAAAGATGAAAGAGTTGAAAAAGAGATATAAATAATAGAAAGATAGAGCACTCTTTTCAATCTTTAGAGTAGGAAACCGATCTCTAAATAAAGTAAGAAATACGATTACTTCACAAGTATCGGATTCAGAAGATATTAAACACGATTTAGAAGATCAGAGAGAGAATGGATTGAATGAGGAAGCGCCTTTGACACCGTATGTTGTATTAGAAAAAGAATGGCATCGATTGGGCACTATTCAAGAAGATACAAGATATACAATTCCGTTACAACTTGGATAGGGCGCTAAACACATAAACAAATATTGGAAGGGATATAAAGCTATTGAGTAGGAGAAGTTTCTTATATAGGATAGAATCATTCTATTAGCAAATTTATTAGGTTTTGATCTCTATCTGAAGAACTTTATGTTACTAAAAGATATATATGTTTTATGTCGCAAAAGATTGATATTAGAGGAAGAGTTAAATTATCTCGAATATAAAGCAAGAGAATTCGTACGAATGTTTCAAGAGTTATATTATCAGAACAAGAAAGACTGTATAAAAGTGTGTAAGATTAATATACACTTTTTGCTTCATTTAGGTATATGGATTCAATATTGTATAGTTTCAGTCAAGTTATGTAAAAACATGTAAAAAAAACCTAATAGAAGATAATATTGCAAATTAGGGATTTAGACTCAGGGTGAATGTTTTGGGTATAACTAATAGAAAGATATATTAGTATTTGTAAGGGGATAGTAGTTAATATAATAAATATGAATAAAGCGCTATCAAATTGATTGATACAAATGGAACACATAAATCACTTGCTAGAATCAAAAAGTCGTTATAGACAAAAAGAGAAAGAATTAGAACAAGAATTGAAGTTCCCAATAATAATCAGAGCATCTTTCGAGACGAATTTAAATTGTATTCAATTTAATCTAATTAAATAGTATTTCAGAGGGGAAGATTTAAAACAATAGCTAATTGATAAGAATTCTATAAAACTCTTTAAAAAAGCAAGAATCGATATTAGAATAACGATAAGGATTATAGTTGGGTAAGATATCTCTACAAAGAATCGCGATGACTTATATGTGTAGTAGTATTTAAAAGGGGAGGTGATGGAGCGATACAGAAGAGTACAGATTATTACTCAAAACTACGATTGGGAAGAGATTGCAATAGTACAAGAATTTCGCTTTGTACAAAGGTATAGGAAATGGAACTTTTTGATAATTAATAGCTTTGTTAATAAGAGATTGGATAGATTAAAGACTATAAAATTGAAAGAAATAAGGGATGTTATTAAGAGAATGAAGGTTACAAAGGATTGTGGAAGTTATTGTGATAGGTTTATAGCTTTGATTCTAAAGAATGATTTAGATTCTAATTAGAAAATTGAATATATTTTACATTACAGCAATATCACTTTTGTATCTATTTATAATTGATTTCAAGGAATATAGACTTTGTATATATAATATTGTTATTTTTCATAAAAATTCAATAATAAACAGGTCCCATTTTGAACTGATAATATTCGTTACTAATGAAGTGAACGCTTTGTTTATAACGAAAGGAATATTAATATTGTAATGTACAACCTAAAAATTTATATGGGGATTTATACTGAATTTCTCTTCGTTCAGAATATTAACTTTGCCACTACAGGGGAGGCAAGGTTGATGTTATAACTTATATCGACGATGAGGTGTCGTGATGTGAGATAATTGATAGTTCAAGATAATCTCACTTGTGGTATCTCATCTCTTTACTTCTTTGGAAACTTCTGCGGCTATTCTGGAATTTTTTGGGGGGATTTGTAGCAGTCCGTTTTGGTTTTGTACATGGAATCATGGATCAATCTTACCTCAGTAGGAAACGATCTAGATCTGAAAGTTTTACGAAGGAAATGCTTTTATATTCTACTGCTTTTCGATGGGATTAAAGGTTGAGAATTGTGTACGCCGTATGAAGGATAGGTTAAGGAATTAGTTGCTCGAGGGGCTATATACATGGTTTTTGAGTTCTAGATTTTACATATCTACTTGGGAGTTTTGGTTTTCATTCTCAATTTGGGACATGGTAGAGACCGAGGTTTTTGAATGGTGTGATGAGGGTTCTTTCTCTTATATATGATACTTGGGGAACTCTTTGTCTGGGGTTGAGAATGAATAGGGAAAATATACTGCAATCAGGGCTAGGTATTCTTCCGAAAACATAATTGATAGTGATTATTTTGCTGATCACATATTGAATTAAAAATTAGACACTAAGTCTATCTATATCTAAACTGTTTTGGTATGTACCGACTTCGTCATCATAAAATTATCGACCATCCGGGAGACTCTCATTTCTTACCCTTTCGAAATGATAACTTTGGATTACTGAGTTGAGAGTAAACTCAATGTATATATTGGATTCGATGCAGTGAAGCAACTTCACCGTGCGAAACGAAATCCAATATAAACAGACAAATCTACAAACACCCCTCTCTAAAAGCTCTCTTATTTTTTTCCGGTTCCTCTCCCAGCATATCCGGATACTTCCACCTAAACCCCCACTTAAACCACAACGCCAACTTCTTCCCCGCACCCATCTCCTTCCACTGCGCCTTCAACCGTTCCTGTTCCTCCGCACTCTTCGCTTTATATGTAGGTCCCGTACAACACAGAAAAAGCATCAATATACAACACCACGCATATGGGACTCCTCGTTTGCGATTCAACCCCAACATAATCCCCTTGAACGAAAGCCAGGATTCGAAAAGTCCAACGAATAACCAAAGCACGACCCAGCCGACGGGAACACAGATGATGATCAGCAGAATCGCGCGGTCTCCACACCAATACACATCGCAGGTGTACGAGTCGTAGTATGAAGAGCTACCTCTACCGCTCGAGGAGGAGTCGTAGCTGGGATATCTCCAGGTGGGAGTACAGGTTGCGATCGAGAGAATAGTGGTGCATGTTGTTGTGGGGGTGTAGCAATAGCTCATAGAATATGGTTCGTAGTTTGCAGAAGCGCTGGCTAATGTATCGGTTGCCACATCGGTGGGATTGAGAATGGCGTTGACGTATGTTGCGGCGCTCACACTATCATCGTAGTATGTATATTTTGAAACCGAGGTCGTGAGAACCGAAGGGGAAATAACGTTTGCGACGATCGTTGGGATGTAGATCGGTACGTTGGTTACATATGTCCAGTTCTGAGCGGTGCCCGTACAGCTGGGGTATGGGGTGTAGGTGATCGGAACCACGAAGCTGGTTTGGAGAGCAGTCGTTGTCGCATAGTAATCGTAGGTAGATGTCGGTCGAGAACCGCTACCGGGTGGAAGAACTACTTCGATAATGGTAATGTGTGCATAGGCGGATGAGTCAGTCAGTGTTTCGATAGCATTCGCGACGGGAGTCGCATTTGGAACGACCCCTCTGGTGATTGTTTCGACTTCGGCGGAGTAGGTCGTGCCGGAAAGGGTCTCGGCTTCCAGGTGGGTGTATACGGATAGTTCGACGTAGCTTGTGACGATGTAGGGTGCTGGTGCTGCGAGGATTGGGGCCAGGAAAAGGCAGGGGATGAGAAAAAATCTCATATTTGTGCGTTGGTATGATATCAAGCTCGGATTAAATTTTTATGTCGAGGTTGGTGAATTATATTGAATAGCAGGCAACAGTGCATGCAAATTATTCTAATTTTATTTTTGTGCGCTTGGGCAAAAACTTTTAACAAAAGACGAATGAAGATTCTAGTGAGAATGTGACAATAGCGACAGCGACAGTGACAACAACAACCAACAGCAACAATAAAAACGACAACAACAAAACGAAACCAAAAATAAAAAATTGCGCGACAATAAGGATAAATATCAACTTATAGTACGTGAATCATCCATAACCTTAAATTAAGCATGAAATTAGCTATTGAATGTAACTCTCGGCAAATCCACTCCTGCCTTACAAACTCCCCTGCTGTGCCTCTTTCTACCATAAGACGGAGTGATAATTCTTCCTCTCATACTTGGCATTGTAACCGAGTGGGATTATTCGCGCAGAGATATTGATTGATCGATATCGACACGAAGACGAACTTTAGAGCTTCGCGGAGATATAAATATACTTATACCAATCCCTTATCACTGATCCATCAAATCGAAAATAGAGTATTCACGATCTCCAACTCTAGATCTCGAGAATACATGTTTTCCAGAGAAAATCTTTTTGGATGTCAGGTAGAGAGTGTGCAGAGGGAAGCCTAAAAAGAGAAGATGACAGCCCGTGGGTTCGGCTAGTCTGTCGGATATATATCCTAAAAGGGTGATCTGCCGATGCGATCTAGGCTTGTTTGTTTGCACGGCTGTGAAGGTGGTCGTGGTGAAATTTTCGATAGCCCACTTATGGTGACTCGTTACGAGGTAGATGGTTTTGCAGGGGGTTGTATGGGAGGAGATTTCAGGAGAGAGAGGGGATCTGATATAATAGGAAGATATCAATCATGAAGAACTTTGAGATTGAGAGAGTCTTGGATGAGCGGTTCTTGAATATTGGGTAGAGAGGCCTAGCCATCAATGCTTCGCTTGCCAGTAAATGTGAGTACATCTTAGATATGTTCATTGTAATCCATGTAATCTTCACCCTGCTGTCATGAGCGGAAAAATCGATATTCGAATCCATTCGACGTCCACTTGAAAAATCGAGACGACGTATCAAGTAGTATCGCACATGCTTCGCGCATGCTCCTAAGGCGCCGTGCTATCCCAAAGAAATTCTTACCGCATTGGACTGTTACTTCTCGAAACATATACATTAGCATAAAGAAAGACCTTTCTCGAAGAATCTTAGAGTGAGTAATAATTGCATTTTTTTATCATTCTTCTCCATCCTGAAACTGCTTAGTCCGTTCATTCAATTGCATAATCTTACACAGCCAGAGATTTCCTTACAAGATTTTCCAAAGACAAAAATCCGCCTTAGATATCAAGTCTCCAAACTCCATGTTACCTCAGAAACAGATTCATAGCATGTGATTGCCTTCGTCTCTTGCCTAGTACATTCTTCTGATTCGGTTCTTCCACTCGAGATTTCTACTCAAACTCTGCCCCTTGAGGATTCAACCTCAGACTCCCATCTACGTCCTTCTCATCAACTTCTGTCTCCTGATCCAAATCCATACAAGTGTTAATATTGGTATCAACTTAGTGATTGAAAGTATAAGTACTGAAATCTTAGATACATTATTGTGATCCTTGATATCGTTAAAACTAGGGAAAGCTAGCACTATGAATATGTCCATTGTTCCGACACTTAAGAACCTCGGCATCGGTCATCTCGGACTCTGAAAGGTCCAGCTCAGACATTGAAATAACATCCGTATCAGATTCGACATCGAAGTTGCCCATAGAAGATTGACCATCCAGCTGAGACGATTCCGTCGACGTCTCCAGCGGTAGTCCCGCCGGTTTGAATTCGGATCGCCGTGTCTTGATATAAAAAGCGAAAGTGCTACCCGTTGCTTGAGAATCCGTATATCCAATACCAATTGCACCTCCCTGCAACTCCGCAAGCTCCCGACAGATGAACAATCCCAGACTAGAATCACCATACTGCGTATGCGTGCTTAAAGATGTTTGGGAGAATTTCTTGAAGAGTGTCTGCCTCCCCGTTTCACTCAATCCTTTACCAGTGTCGGTAATTGAGCAATGAAGGTATACTATCTCTCCTGTTCCCGACGCGTCTTTCGAAGTCGGGTCGTTTCGTGCTGTACGAAGAGGTATGTACTGTATCTCTCGCCCGATCTCTTTGTGGTAAGGTGATCCAGTTGTGGTTCCAAGACGCACCACTACATTTCGGTTTTTGGATGATTTTGTGTATTCGTTGGCATTCGTGAGGAGATTGAGGAGTAGTTGTAGAAATCTTGAAGGGTCGAAGCAAAGCCATTGCGAACTCAAAGCTTCCACGGAGGGGTCCACCTCGAGTCGGATACTAATATCTAACTTGGATGTTTCTCCAGAGAGCATAGACATAGCTGTATCGACAACACGAATTGGCTCCGTTCGAGTTGGTGAAATTGAAAATAGATTGATATCCGGTTTAGACATCATACGAGCGTCCTCCATTAATTTTTGCTGATGTTCTTCACAAGCTAGAATGATTTTGGCAATTTCGATATTGCGCCTTACACTCGTCTTAATCTCCCCATAAGTCTTTGAATTGTCGTCATGAAGGACGTTGTCATGAGTATGAGAAAGAGCTTTGTTGATCTCATCAAGACTAGAAATCATTGTCTGTGCTGCTTGGACAGCGGCCGAAAGTGGGTTCATCAGCTCATGACTTGTCATGTTCATGAATTCTTCTCGTTCTTTCTTCTCCTTCAATGCTTCATTTAACCTCCTTTCCTGTATTCGAGCAGCCCATTTAATATGTGTGATATCACTAAGACATCCAACAACATGCTCCACCTCCCCCTTGTCGTTGAGCCGCGGGATAGCACTACATTCGCCCCACGTGTAGTAAACTTCATCCTCTCCAAATAGGGCGGGATCTGGGACTTTAGGTCTCCAGAGTGTTTTGCACCTTCCTTCAAAGTGAACTGGGCATTTCTCGTTTAAAAGGGTGTGCCATTGTTCCGCGACAAATTCTCTATCCTCATCAATCAAACAGTCGAGCCATCTTAGATTTGAATGCTCTTCTACTGTCCCACCTGTAATTCTTGTCCTTCACACAATCCATATTAGCTAACGATCTGAGGTCAAATAATTCGTCTCATCTGCAGATACGAGGAGATGTGAATGACTAGGTGGAACATACCAGGTCTCATTCGCGAATAATAAGCTTCCGTCTTTTGCATCGATAATAAACATGGCTATAGGAGATAATTGGCTGAAGTTGGAGATTAGACTCGTCATTTCTAAGAGCTGTTCCGAGATGGACTCTACAGCTGTAGAAGACCAATCTTTGCTACAAAAGAACTTGGCGAACGGCGTCTCGAAGGATAGAGAGGGTGTAAAATAGACGTGAGCAGCTACAACTGAGTTATGTGAGCCGGGTGACCTCATAATGGAATAGTGGTTTTCGCAATGAGAATTAGAATTCTGGTTCCAGATTTCCGTTGGAGGAAACCTATTTTGTGCATGTTTCGATTGAAGGTGCTTGCAATGAATGGCGTCGGCATCTTCTTGTACTGATTTCGAAAATGCCATCTCATGCCCGGAAACCACACACCATCGATCTCCTAATAAAACCTTAGACCATCTTTGATGCCGGAACCAATATTGATTGACTGCCTTGCTAGGTCGAGTATGTATCCATTTGACAAACGCACTTCCACCCTGACATGAGTTTCCTGAAAGCCATGAAGCAATGCTTTTGAATTTGGCGTAAGTCTTGAAGGCATCGTTCGTGAAGACTACGGGAAGTTGACAAATCTCGTTTTCTATCGACACATCAACAATGAAGGAGGGCCTGCTGTCTTGCCGAAGCAAATCAACCGCCCCAAGCTCTGCCAGAGCCAAATCTGTGCCTGTTGTCTCTTCATTATTGTTGTGCCTCATATTTCCCCCCACATGTTCGACAGCAAGAGAATGTCCCGATCCGCATTTGAGTTGTCATCACTCTTATCTCCACACAATGGTGTTTGTTTTGATTATCTTTGTTGTAAAAATTCGCAACCGTAAAAGCTCTATTTCCAACCGTTTCGTCTCCCGGAAATCAAGCTTGCCTCGGGATGGTGATCTGCCAACAGATTCAGTAGACAAGGCAGAAGATTGAAGGCTGAATCGACGCAGTATAGGGTTTCAACTATTAAGTATCTTTCTATTGAGGATCAATGGGTACCTGAAATAGTGAAGTTTAATACTTACGACTTTTGTAAAGGAAAAAATCGTAAAAATTCAATTGACTGGATATGAAGCTCGAGATCCAAAGGACCCTTTTCCAGGGTTGCACACATACTTTCAATCATCGAATCAAATCTGGCCAAAAATTAAAGTCTACAGTAGTATCGTTCTCTTTGGGATTGAAGAGTAATGAGGGGTATTTTAGAGTTTCTCGTGATGTAAGTGCGCGGGACAATGCTAGGTAGTCCCGAGCGGTTACTCATTGATCATTGACTGGCAAAGCTTCTTGGGGTTAACAAGAAGTTGTTCTGGAGAACTTCATCCTCTAGCACAAGGTCTGAGAGTCTGAGAGTCGAGAGAGTTTAAGAATATATCGGTTGTTGGAGATGCGGATATGCTATCGATCTCTCCGCTAGAGAATTTACTGCCGCAGTGACGGTAAGCTAACCTCGTCTCGAGCTCGTATACCAATGGTGTACTAAGTAAGAGCCATCACTTGAAGATCATTTCTTGGTAACAGGGGCTTGCTTATTTGAACTGTACAATCTCGACGAGCAAGAAAAGCTTGTCAGTGCCAACTTGGGGGAGCTCACTCGAAATCTCCACATGGATAGATGGATGGACGGATGGGACAATCCACAACTTTGGACCCTTGATACAGTAGGCATTAGGAAAGTGGCGAAGGGAATATGCAGATGTGGTTTATTTTCAGCAAATTAAGTGCTCTTGTGGAAGTCCAAGCATTGAAAATTTTGTTGAAGGCTTGAAGCATATATAGCACACGAAGGACCGGTACATTATAACATCGCATACTGGTACATACGTAGAGAGGTAGCTAGAACAATCGTAGGCCAAGTCTTAAGTCTTGGCTAGCTTTGGCTGTTGGATGATCCATAAATTCACGTGATGTTATATGTATTTCCATATTCCTTCCCTCTGTTGTGTTATGTTCTGTCCAATATTATTTATCATCACGACAAACATCAATATCAACACCAACCATCACAATTTATGTTTCAAATCCTCCTCTGTTTTGGTATATAATATATCTAGGTATCTATAGATTATCTTATATCTTGTCCAATAATGTATACTCTTCGGGGTCACCGTTTTCAAAGCCGGGGAAGTGAGCAGATCTAAGCAGATTCAAGCAGAATACCTTCTTCTTCACAATAATCCTTCGGAGCGTTCTGCAATTGAATCCTATGAATTATGTACAGTGTACACTATGTTGAATTGGTATGAATCAAGTCACCTAAGGCGATCGCTATTCCAATCATGATTTCCGTTTCAATTTAACCTATTTTATTCGATTTTGTTATCAACATCCAGGATGCTGGATAATGGATGACTGGAGTTACTCACAAAGGTGGCTGTGATCATGGCCAGCCTGATGATGTTATGAGTACAACTCTCATCTGGTAGCTTCAAAAAGCTTGCCATGTCAAACCATCAATATGCGTGTACACCCGCGCAAGACTCATATCTTCCAAAACTCTGATCAAACTTTTATACCGGCCTAGAAGGGCGACTTTACTTCGTCATCAATCAATATTTCCCCACGCGAATCTTTCCTCTCAAGAGGCGGCGTTGTGGAAGCCAATGCCAAGCAGATAAGCCTAGGTATATCGGTCATCTATCTTTATTTTGGGTCAGAATATTAGTGTTGTATCACGCGAGCAATGGTGTTGGGGTATGCGGCCATCTAAACGGCCTTTGAATCGAAGCTTTTGTAGGATCCCGTTGGATACCCGTGTTTGTGCGTGATCCGCTTCCACAAATTCTACTGCTCCAAAGGACCACAGCCACATAATTATACAGACTTTGAAGCTCTGTGGTTGACAATACATTGACGGAAAGTCGAACTGCTAGGCAATTTGATTCAATGCTCAATAGAATATTGAAATGGATTGATTTACCTGGAGCAACCTACAATCTGTCAGCTATTCGACCAAGCTTACGACCTTCTTTTTGCCGTGTTTTCCGTTTCTATCGCGTCTACCGCGCCAGATAATTCCCTGGTAGTCTTCTGTAATTTTCATTTTGCCGGCGAAAGAGTTTAGGCACAAACCCATGCTTTTCAGCGTACTACAGCCGCCTCATACCGCGCTTGTGGTCTCTTTTACGGTCATCGGTGGTCGGGTATCTCCCCTCCCCGAGGACAACTTTTGTGTGAGCAAAGATTGTACTCAGGTCTTTTTTGCTGCTATACCTTAATTGGCGTGAAAATTTCATAGCGCTTCTTATGAAAGCCTTGTTGGATGCTTGTTGCAAAGCGGGTAAGACTGAGCATGACTTGCATATAAGCTACCATTCCAAAAATAATCTTACGATCATCATCCAAACTCAAACACTCAACTCATAGCAATCCGATTGCACCCTCCAAAGTTTTGACTTTATCATCCCCATAATATTCTTTACTGTTCGCTTGAACAGTACCCACAAAGTTGGCGAGTAAATTGATGAGTAGTTTCTTGTATAGACGACGCAAATTAAAAATATGAAGCCCATCAAGCCAACCAATGTTTCCTACTCTTCTTCTTCTTCTACAAACTTTTCCTCGTCCACTTCAGATCCATCATCTAATATCTTCATTCCTCCAGCAATATATACAGACAATGCATTAAATAACAATAACTCCACTCCACCAACTCTCCCCAGCATTTCCACTATCCTCCAACAACCTCTCCTTCCATTACCAATAACAAGCACAAGAACCCACAACCCCATCACACGCCTCCCAACAAGAAACCCCGCTTCCAGCGTCGCAGTAGTATCAAATACCTCTACCACCACAAGAGGTCTAGTGTCAACCCAAAGAACCAAAATCATCAAAACATTCGTCTCCCCAAAAGGCTGCACAAAAATCATCTTAATGATCACCATCACTACAATGCAAGAACCATTTTTCGACAAGGAAAAGAATTCATGGGTTATGCGACGCACGACTGAAATACGAAAAGTGATGGTCAGAAAGCGATTGCGACCTGATTCCAACGATAAGAAAAATGGCATCGTGAAACGCAATACGAGAAATGCGAGAGGAAAGGGAAGAAAGGGAAGAAAGGGGCCAAAGAAGGGAGACTTCGATTCAATGTGAATATTATCCGATATTACATTATCTCCACCTGTAACGTCAGAAGAGGGGAGATTTCACATACATAACATGACTTTGAGATACACTTGTATATATGGGCGAGGGATGGCATGGTGAGATATGGTAGGGGGGGATTGGGTATGGTACGGCATGGCATGACAGTACTGGGACGGGGCATACAAAAGGATTGGATGGATGGATGCATTGGTAGGACAAGGACAAGGAAAAGGGATATACCATGGCGTCGCATAGCATAGGAAAGCATAATGTTGGAATTTGGGGATAAAAAAGGGATGGTGTTGGGGCGTAATTTTATTTTTATCTTTATTCCATTGTTTTGACTTGATGAGGTTGGATGCTTTGTTAGTGGTGATAAATACGCTTTTATGTGTAGGATTTGCTCAATGATAGTATCTTGTTCAAGGACTTCAGACAGATCGCAGCAAGAAAGCCAGATTTCATATCGTGAAATATCTGTACGTAATTCACGACACTGCCGCATTAAGATTACTATTCAGCTCTCGGCCAATTCCCTTCATTCAACCGCTAACCTCCAATCTCCACTCAAACAACAACGACGCTAAACCCTCCACCCACAAATGAAAAGCAGGAAAACAAAACTCTCAAAATGAATGTCCATCCATATATCTTTCCATGTATACCATTTCCCCATCATCTCTCTCCCCTCTTTCCCCATCTCATTCCAGCCTTAAGCACCCCCATCAACCCACTCAATCACCAATTTCACCTCTTGACAATCTGCAGGTAATCTCTGCGTCCCATTGATATACGCACGAACTGGACTTCCTTCCAAAAACGCATCAGTTTGGCTTTTTGCCGCGTCTGGGTTTGCGGATCCATAGGTTGAAGGAATTGAAGATGATGTTTGAGCGCAGAAACGGGCTTGGTTATCTAGATTTGGGGGGTTAGTGTTAATGTAAATTATTACTCATCATACAATTCATCTAATCATTAGAAAGAAAGAACGAAAGATCAAAGATACGAAAATCAATCAAAATGAAGTGAAAAAGAAGCAAAGAAACATACCATTCCCAATAAACTTCCCATTTCTCAACTTCAACAAACTCCCATACGGATACTCACTCGTAGAATCCACCACCAACGTCCCATTCAAATCCTTACCGCGCATATCCCTCAACTTATTCCTTGTCTGTAAAACCGTATACCCAGAATCCCACACGCGTGCGAAGTCATCTCCGAAATATCTCGTTTTTGCATCTTCGGTGTTGTTATCGGGGGTCCCGGTATGAGAATGAGAATTGGAAGATGAAGAACCAGAACAGAAAAGTAATCCGGATGGGGAGATGGAGAATATACATGCGGAGGTATGAGAATTGGTTGTGAGTCCCCGGCAAGATATGAATGGGGAGGGGGGAGAGAAATTGAAGTATACGCGCATGATGTATGTGAGGAGAGAGTAGCGGGAGGGAAGGAGTGAGAGGCGGAAGGAGGGGGAGTTGGGATCAGTTGGGGATGTTGGGATGGCTGGGGTGGAGGGTGATGTGAATGAGGGTGATGATGGCGCTAAAGCGGGAGTGTAGCCGTAATAGCCTCCGCTGGCTGGTGGTGGAGGAGGGGGATTGACTGAGTTGGAGGGTGAAGAAGAAGGACCGGTTCCCGAGGGGAAGCTAGATGAGTTGTTTAGCCCGCTCGAAGCTGTGGGTGAAGATGGATCAATGTTAGTTGTACTTGGCGAGGAAGGATCTTCACCCGTTGTACTCGGGCTCGAAGAGTCGCCTCCAGAAGTGCTAGGCGCCCCAATCGACTGGCTGCTCGAAGAAACCGCCCCCGTAGCTGAAGAAGATACCGAAGCACCACCACTTTCCGATGGATCACTGGGATCGCCTCCATTTCCAGTCGGTGTGGGTGTGCTAGAGGGGTAATAAGTACCATATCCATATCCGTATCCATAACTTGGCCCATTACCATTTCCACCAGGAGGCGTACTCGAAGCTCCAGATGGGTCTGAAGGGTATGTGCTAGAAGCTGCTCCAGGAGGATCTATACCTCCTGATGGATCTGTAGGGTTTGAAGAACCGCCAGAAGGGAATGAACCTGGAATGGCCGATGAAGATCCAGAAGCCCCAGATGGGTCTACACTTGCGTTGGTTGAAGAGGCTGATCCTGGATCTACGGGAGTGGAACCGCTCGATGGGAGAGAACCACCACTTGTTGGGGAACCAGGATCAGTGGGCACAGATCCAGAACCACCCGACGGACCTACGCTAATATTAGTTGAAGAAGCCGACCCCGGATCAGTCGGCGTGCTAGATAGAATCCCCGATGGATCTCCAGCACCCGAAGTTGGTGATCCGGGAGGATCAATCGGCTTCGATTGTGTAGGATATCCATAGTATGATGGACCATTTCCAATACTACCTGGGTCTGTAGGAGAGCTTCCACCTGGATTTATGGAAGAAGTAGGATCTCCTGGATCAGAAGGATCTGATTGATTTGGACTTGAACCCGTGGGTGCTGCTGAAGAAGCTGGAATAGGTGGCCCGCAAGGAGGTAGTGCTGTAGATATACCGGATGGGTTGCCGGTAAGACTTATCTGTGTTGGTCCATTGGCTATTACTGAGCCCGTGATTGACGATGATGAATTATTAGGAGTCGATAATGCGGTACAATTGTCAACTTGTGACCTATTGATTTCTATACAAGAATTAGCTTTCTGGGACTGTACTTTGCTTGAAGCAACCCAAAATATCATCTTCGCTAGTTGATAGTGTTGACTGAAGGCATCGAAAATCTTTATCATCGTATATGGAATTGAATGTTCAAACCTCCTTCAGCACGGGTAGACCATTTCATGAAATATTAAGGCATCACTCCCACCCCTTTTCCCACCAATCTAAAATGAACAAAACAATACTAGAAGAAGAATAAGGAAGAACCTACCAATAGCAACATAATCCCCGTCATCTCCACAATTTGCAGCTATACAATAAATAGTAGCAGCCTGAATAGTCTCCGCATTACTCTTCTCACATTGACAAGTAAAGTTCGTGAGTCCACAAGAGGTGGATCCAACAGCATTTTGAATGCAACTCTCCGCACAAGCAGGGATAACGAATGTGGCATTTGGTGACGCATTTGGTACTGAAGACGGGACAGCCGAAGGAACCGAGCCCGCAGTTGATGATGGAACTGCAGATGGAGGACTAGAATCAATAGGAGTAGTAGTGGGGACAGATGATGGAGCTGCTGATGTGCTAGCTGGAGCCGAATTTGGGGCTGCAGATGGTATTGCTGAAGGGGCTGCCGAGGAAGGAGCCGCACTAGCATTTCCAGCCGCAAGCACAGAAGAACATTCTGCAGTAGCATCATCCAGGACCTCTGTACAATATTAGTTTGAGCTTTCCATTATATGCATTTTATATAAAAGAGAAAGTACTAACGAAGAGCTTCCTGTATTCCACAAGCCTGAAGTACGCAGCTTGTGGCTACTCCTTGGATCAAACTAGCATTGTCAGGATCACACTGACATGCTAGGTCCGTGGCACCACAACTTGTTTCTTCGGCTACTGCTGATGCAATGCATGGAATTGCACATGATGGGATCGATGGGGCTGGAGCTATTACTAGGCTAGGATCATCGCAATTAAGTAATGGAGCGAGAATTCTAAAGGATTGTAATATTAGCTGATCTGTTGAGTTGATTTGCATAAGGATAGCTTACAATGCAGAGTTGACACATACGAATAGAGAAAGTAAGATAACGAATGTCTGAACCATCTTGGCTTACTGGTAAGCTTGAGATGGTCAATGAAGAGAAAGAAAAAGAGAAATAGGAAAAAGAAAAACAGTTGCTCTTATCACATACTAGTTCAATGGATATGGTAATCATATATATTCCTCTATAACACACGCGCCCTCTCACAAAAGGTTACCAAATCACGAATACAAATTTCCTCACTATCACTCAAAGACGTATGATCTTCTGTGACGCACTTATTGTAACTTCGTCCGATCTCTCCACGAGGATCGATGATGTATATAAATCAAGAAATATATGCAAAAAGAAATTAATCCCCGACGCCGTACTAGTTCCTGGCCAGCAGATCTTCGATAACGGATAAAAAACCCTCCAAAACTACCCTCATTGGCTCCCAAGCCATGTTGCAAAGCCATGGTATCACGTGGTGAACTCCGACATATATGTTTCAGACACAAATGTGTGATGGAACAATAGGACAAACTTCTATCACCCCGCACAGCTAATGATATATGATGATGTTTATATCGAAGTCATACCTTCATCGTACAAATAGTTATAAAACCTACAATGCTCTGCCTCTTTCGGACACTGCTGTGGCCATTGTATACTGCTCATTCTCTAGAGTTTGTAACATATGTTCTCGCTCAGCAATAACGGCGTCAAACCATCGGACCTCGGCGACCTTATTTCTTGCCCATTCTCTCCACTCATCTCGCATTTTCCGCCTGAATTCGGCATCCTCCAAACCTTGATACCTCACCAGAGATAACTTCTTTAACTCAAAATTCTGAGTGCACTCTTGTAGAGCAATCTTCCTGCTAAAGTCCCACTTTCTGAACGCTGCAATACAATTTTCCTGGTGTGAATCTTTCGCAGCTCGAATATTGTATGCAGCATCCGGTTTGTCTTTCCAGAATGCTTCGAGCTTTTCCGTATTCTCCTTCACAGTACGGGTTTCCTCTTCCCGACGTTGATCGTATTCCTTTCGGAAACTAAGCTCCTGGTTCGAGTATTCTGTTTTGTATTCCCTCTCTAACTGGTCATATTGGCTTGCATGACGACTTAGTAGCTTGTAGAACCCATTTTCTCGTTCTTGTAACATTTGAAATTCCTCCTGCGAGCGAGTGGCAAGACGTGATTTTTGTGAATGATGTAACGCATCTAACTCCTCTCTTATTTCGCTGAAGGTGGAAGCTATTTCTGCAACTCTTTTATCATCTCGGCGACACCGAATGGCTTCTTCTAATTGAAAAACACGTTCGGCTTCTCTTCCTAATTCTTCGGCTTCTCGTCGTTCGAAATCCTCGACCATTTGAATAGCAATGCGTTCTTCTTCTGCCGCTTTCCTGATTCTTACAGCCTCCCGCCTGATTCGTTCTTCTTCTTGCCTAGTTGTTATTCCCTGTAACTGCGTTTCTAGAGCAGCAGCTTCTTGTCTTAGTTGCAAGTTTAGCACTAACCTATCATGTTCAAATTCTGTACATCCACAGGTCTTCCATTTGGCACAACAAACGTAACACCATTCGGCTTTACAATGGCATTTCATATGCCTACAGCCTTTGTTAAGTTCGATGAAAATCCTGCAATTATAACATTGCTTCCACCCTCTCTCATCTACTAACCGGACTGTAGCTTGAAAATCTTTGTCCTGAGGACACTCCATATTTGCATGCCATGAACCTCTGCAAGTGATACACACCTTTGTTTTGCAAGAAGGACAAGATGCGCATTTGAGACCTTTGTTGATCCAATTGTTGGGAATACACCTTTCACATCTTAGCTTAATACAATAGATCCGGTCTCCTGCAGCGATCTCTCGCTCCCAAACCTTCTGTTGAAATTCTTTTGCCAGGTTTGGTTTGATATTCTTTACAATGGCCTTATGTGGTATATTGTTGAGACAGCACTTAACCGGCCACATCGACTCTGTTTCCATGGCAGTACTGTATTGTGTTAGATAATCCCTGATGCGTATCTTGGACACAACTTACATGACTAGTCTTTCGAAACAATCTTTGCAATAGTCGTGGCACTGCACATGAACCATGTCACTCACTGGAAAGCCATCCAAACACGAGACACATTCTCTATTTGATCAATTAACAAGATTTCTTTCTGATTTAGAGGTTCATACCTAATAGGCTCCGCAACTACAGATTTGCCCTTATGTTGTCTCTTCTTAAGCATCTTAATGAACCTAGCGAGGGGGGCCAATTTGCTATATCCCTGACGAGGAAGCCTTGAACTCGACTCTGAATGAGATCTCTCCACAGCAGAAATATATCCAGAATCAGACGCAGTGCTAGTCTCCTTTGATAGTTGACTGTTTACTCGAGACGGTTGCTTTCCCTCAATACTTGAAGTGTCTTTGTCTCTTGCAATTGTCTGCATGTTCCGGTCAATAATATGCTTCAACGTAATAAATCAAGTTACTTACTTGAAGTTTTGGTCCTGATGGACCTGATACAGTGACATTGGATGAACTGGATGCTTGAGAATTCTTGCTGGGAGTTGATATACTGGTCGTCTTGTTTGAATGAGATGAAGCTTCGAGAAGTCCCAACTTTTTGCGCGACGCAGCTTCACCTATAGATCTTGTGATTATTGAAGAGAGTTGCGGAATACCCCATTTAGAGCCATTGAAACCTCCAATCCCAGATAGGATTTCTGCTGGCGGGCTAAAATTTTGCCAATCGATATCTTTCATTAGAATATTAGATGTAAAAGTCAGAGGTTCATTAAACGTAGAATATAAGACATCGTAGAAGTGGCGTGGCTCCGCTCGATATAAAATGCCGTCAGGATTTCCGTTCGAGGCAGATAGTTCTCGTATACTAACCTGCATTTTGTTGATAACTATTTGCAGGTTTGGCACTGGCACGTTTTCCATATTTGCTTGAGGGTTTCCGACCAAATATTTAGGTGTCCTGTAGTTGACTTAACAGCTTGATAGCAGAGCTGATTGTAGTGAATGAAATCGATCATATATTCCTTGGCGAATGTTATTGATGACGAGAAATCAATAGGAGGTTGATGCTTAGAATGAATTGAACTGGCGCGGTACAAGGTATATTTAAGTACAGAGCCCATACGGCGACAATTTGTTCTATTCATTTCCTCATACTCATAGAATGCACCAGGAGGCTTCTGGAGTGAGATTAGAAGCTATCCATAGAAGAATTAGAATCGTTAGTTACTGTAGCTCATTGATCCACCAAATGCCAAGACCCAATATAAATCATGAACCATACCCTAGAAAGTTGGGTAAGGCCAATCAAAGTACTTTTTAGCAATGCCTTCGGATTTTAAGTTTCGATGTACAGCGCCCTTATATGTGCGGCTAGGCTTTCCTTACTTCATGGCAAGGCGCATGAATATTTGTATGTGCAATTCGCTGCGAAATATCGTGTTTGCTTACTCTAAGGCTGCTCAGCCTCCCACAATGAAACATATATTTCAATTGTGAGAGGCTTCACCAATAGTGAGGTAAATTGGCATACTGGAACACACTGCAAAGCTTTCAGTAATGTAGGAATAGGCGGAATATAAAAGTACCAATGTATCAAAGCTAAGGAGGTCACAAAATTCCAGTGTGCTGTTGTGACTTTGAGTTGAGACTAGAAGAACCAAGTGGAATAATGACGTGCGTTAGTGCAATCCTGGGGTAATTTTTCGTCTTTCATACAATAAAGTTGCTCTATCCTCCCAGAAAAACATCACCTGCACATAATAATATCTAGTTTGCATAGAGATAAGATATCTGTAGTCTAGTAATAGTTTCTCGCCTATCCTTTTCGGGTTAGATTATACACCGGATGCCTTCCATTAGACCTCAAAGTCATAAGCAAAGAAGACCCATCAGACATGCCAACATTCACCATGTAGATTTATGACGATCAATATGTTCACATGTGCAAGTCTCATGAGGAATAGATGATCGGCCATATCGGTATATTTTACTCTGGATAGTATCGCCTTCTCGAGTCCCGGGGCATATCCAAAGTCGAGGGGTAGAAGTAACGACTAGGTCATCAATCTTATAAGAGATCCTATACTTAGTTCTCTGAACTGAAACTTGACATCTTGATCTCCTTGGGCATCAAGATCACGATTTCTCCGTCAGCGTCTTTCCAGCACGCATCCCCATATTTCAGCTTATTTTCACTAGCACAAAAAAGCATGAGGTATATTTCTTTGACAACCCCACCCCAACAATAAACCCTTACAGTGTTCCAATCATTGGTACGTTCAGCTGATATGCCCCATCCTAAATCGCCTTTCGGAATGACCCGAAGAAGGTAAGACCAAAGCCTTTTCTTGAGAAGATCCCCGAGTTCTTCTGCGTGAATAAGCCAATATCCGCGCTCCAAAGGGCGACAGGGCCGAGTCTGGAAAGTAGGGTTAAAATGTTTCTTTTGCAATCCGTTAAAATTCCCGCGGTTTGCTTTGATCTTTTTCAATGAAGGCGTGAGAATATCTGTCTCCTTGAACTCACCGGCAGAAGTGGAGGGCGTAAAAGATGGAATTGTGCATGTTGCCAGGGATGCTGCAGATGGCAAGCTCGACATTGGAGGAACGGAGCTTGAAGGAACGGAGCTTGGAACACCAGAAGCTTTTGGTGCCTCGGGAGCTGTAGATGTGGGAGGTCTTTGAGGTGCGGGAAGAGACGCTGACGACGTTTCAGCCGTGGTATCTAATATCGCCAATTTCAACCTCTTGGGACTTTTGTCCAATGACGATGGAAAATCGAGTCGCTGACGCTTGCCGTGCACATGTTGGGGCAGCGAGCTAGATGATTCTGGAATCTCAGGTGTACTAGATGTTGATCCCTTCTTTGAAACTTCAGCCGGATTCATTTCTTCATGCGTGAACTCTGCTGCCTCTTCCATCTCTGTAGCTTGACTTGCACGTCGACTTGAAGTATTCGCAGCCTGCCCTGAAGCCTGCATATTATTGAAGCTGTCAGAATTCATCATACCAAGATCATCTGCATCGGAAGTCGCAATTGGAAGTGCGTTAATATGCTGATATCCAGCCTTATACCGTCGATAGGGAGGAGAAATCGTTTGGAAACGCCGAGGTGGTAGCGAAATGGCAGCGTCAAAATTGGGATGAGCGTTACCATTCTGAGAGCTAGTGATTGGTATTGCTAGTGGCACCTCAAGATTCAAGCTACTCTCATCCGTAAACTGTGATATCTCATTCGCGTCAAGACTGTCTTGTGTGCTCTCCTCTTGTTGTTGATGTAGCTCCGAAATCCTCCTCGGAGATGAAAATTGAGCAAGTATTCTATCGTTCTCGAGCATGGAATCCTCAATTACACTAGATTCTCCTTGCGGTGCTGGCAATGATTCCATATATTGACCCCGCCATGGCGTTTTGTCTCCAGAACTTGTTCCCAATTCAAGACGACTTTGCTCCAGTGTTTCGCTTCCAGACTGTACTTGCAAGCCCATTAAAGTCCTGCTTCGAGTTCGAAACATTGGAGAGTTTCGATTATCCAAAACACTCCGAAAAGACAGTTGCGGTGAATACATTAGGTCAGATAGTTCCTCCTGCGGGATTTCACGGTATGCCCCCGGATTCGTCTCTGGCTCTTGGGTTGGTGGGCAATAAGATGCATTTTCATCGTATCCCTGCATCGAACGTTGCGCTCCTTCAATTAGACCCTCCATTTCTTCTCCATTTCCAGTATCATCTTGTGGATCGTCTTGTAATTGTAGGCTTGTTGCTGATTCGAAATTTAAATAGGCTCTTGCAAATGCCCGGTATCTAGTATCATCTTGGCCACGACTTGGTGCCGATGTGTGAACCAAGATCTCCACGTTTTCTCTTGATGTGTGAGCCATTGTAATCGTAAGTATGTATCTTGTGCATTTTCTTTGATCGTAAATCTGTAGGTCTTAAGAAGTGATGTGAGAGACTGAGATAGGATTTTGGATTCAGCCTTTCCTAAAATCATTGATGGTATGGCAGACAGACGCTCCGACCACCTAGCTTAGGCTGGAACTACTAGGAACTCTGAACCCAATGGAAGTCCAGACGATTTCGAACAAAACAACACCATAAATTCATTTCATTGCAAATGCACCAACATCAAAGGATATCATTATCGGTACACCTCTAGATGAAATGATCCAGTTCCTGTTATTATTTGTACTCTCTTGGTACACAAGTTACTCAACAAAGTTTGTTGGCGCTTCACCAGGTTTTGGCAGTGTTTACACAAGGTCTTTTGTGTTGATGAAAGTAGTACTGTCATTTGAAATGAATTGTCGCTTTTCATTCAGTCATTGATCTTGGAGCTTGTCATGGATTTGATTTATCAAATCGTTTCTGCTTATATACCTAGTGATTTGCAACCAAAGTCCAAAGTCTAAAGAACCCATATCTGCTAGGGATAATCTGTAGTGAAAGCTACCCCTACCCTAATCATCTGGTCGGTAGCTTTCCTTCATCATTTAGTCCGTTATAACATGTACAACTTTCTGGTCAGGCAAAAGGACTAAATGATAACATTCTCCACTAATTAATCTTAGTCAGATATTGAATATATGCAGTGAGATCAAACTGTTGGTTAAGTGCCTGTTGGTGCCTCTAGACAAAGACAATTAATATGTCTTCATGAAAGTACCTTTTACTTTCAATAAATACCAAAATTTAGGGATTGATTTCTGCGACTTCTGGATCTTACAATCATACAACTTCTGTTCTTGGGCTGATACATCACAAGTAACTTGAATTCCATATATCACAAGGTAATTGCCATATAATTCTGAGTCACAAAGATATTGAAGAGAAACCAATCAAACAAATTCACTAAATTCACTAAATTCACTCCAATACAGTAAACCACCAGTATGCCTCCCTTAATACTAAGTGCCTTCCAAACCCGCAAACCAGGCCTTACTCCTGCTGAATTCAAAACCTACTACGAAACCATTCATCTACCTCTGCTCCTCTCCCTACAAGGTTCCTCCTTCCCCAAAAGCCACACCCGTAACTACGTTATCCGCACTGCATGCGATGCTTCATCCTCCGACACATCAAACTCGAACTATCGAGCCAGTGTGTATTATGGCACAGATCATCAAGATATCGATTACGATGTATATAGTGAGATGATTTTTGAAAATGAGAAAGCATTTAAGGCTTTTGAGAAGGTGATGTTGGATCCGGTTTCCGGGAAGATATTGGTGGAAGATCAGCAAAAGTTTCAAGGGCTAGGAGGTCTCAAGGTCGTGGGTCTTGAGGTTTCAGAAGCTACGTTGAGACCTTCTAAATAGCTAGATATTAGCCATGAGAAAATGGCTAGGCTGATTGAAATGCATGGGAATAAGAAAGCAATTGATCCATGACACCTTTCATTAACTTTGATCTGGTTTGCAAGTGAACAGTAGATGAAGAATAGTCATTCAACTTGATTGGAAGTCTATGAACATGTACCTGATGTGTATTATAGTATCTGAAATGCGGAGGTATGAAAGCCATTAGATGAGAAATTCAGAATGTCTTTCTTGGATATGATTTTCTGAATCTGACTTTGGCTGTAAAGATTGAAGAACATATAATAATTCAGTCAACCTTGTGAATGAAATTGTACATTGGATCATATCGAGCTTGATAGGAGTATTGAAGAATTAGTTCAATAAATACAGACCTTAATAAAGGGGCTCTGACCAGATCAAACGAGAGTCTTTTTTACCAGGCCGTCACGTGTAAGGTAAACACAGACTTTGGACTTAAATTCAAGGCACCATTTGCTATCGCGAACTTTTGCCCCGCTAAGATTTTCCTCCACAAATCGAAATATTCATCGAATTCATTGTTGGAGGTTTGAACGCTTTCTCCCTTCCCGCATATCTCAACGTCAATCTTCCACCGCAATCATGGCACCTATTTCACTCTCAGATATCATCTCTGCGCTCCCATCAGAGGACTCATGGGGACCATCGACCACATCAGAAACCACATTAAATGGAGTTCCTTACGCCCCATACTCCAAGGGCGATAAATTAGGTCGCATGGCAGATTGGACCGCCGAAGGAAAAGATGGAAGAGATGGCAGAGGTGGAAGACAGCAGTATAACCGAAACTACAGAGGTGCGATTTTTACCTCGAAATTTATTTGCTATTTATTTGCGATTTTCTTTTACATGCACTGGAGAAAGTCAGGTATGATATGATATCTTTGTGCTAATATATTTTTGTGCATCAGATCAACAAGTTTACGGCGCTGGAACCTCCTCATTATTCGCAGTCCAACTCGCCGAGGACGAATCTACCTTCTCTGTTGTCAGCAATACTCGCGATTCTACCAAGACCCGCTTTGGACGTGGAGGACTCGCTCGAGGACGTGGACAACGTGGCGGAAGAGGTGATACCCGTGGTGGTAGAGGTCAATTCCAGCGAGTTGGAGGACGAGGCGGGCAACAAGGCTACAACAGTTATGATACTCGTGGTGGAAGAGGTGGTGCTCGAGGTGGAAGAAAGTTTGGATGGAAAGATTACGACAAGCCACAAAGAAATCGCGATGCCTCTGTTAACATTAAGCCTGACTGGAAAATGTTGGAGGAGATTGATTTCAACCGTCTGGCCAAGCTCAATCTTGATACCGATGATGGAGAAGATATTGACAGTTACGGTTTCCTTTACTACTACGATCGATCATTCGACAAGCAACCTGTTAAGGCTGCCGAGAGAAAGCTCAACGTGGTCGACCGCGCTTCATACAACGTTACTACATCTTCAGATCCCGTCATTCAAGAACTCGCCGAGAAGGATGAGGCCACAATTTTCGCAACAGACAGCATTCTTTCCATGCTTATGTGCTCCCCTCGTTCAGTTTATCCTTGGGA
The DNA here is from genome assembly GCA_004786275.1 of Botryotinia convoluta. NCBI lineage: Eukaryota > Fungi > Ascomycota > Leotiomycetes > Helotiales > Sclerotiniaceae > Botryotinia > Botryotinia convoluta. The sequence goes on from PQXN01000336.1 coordinate 29,930, forward strand.
TATCGTTATCGTTCGACAAGGCAACAAAGTGTTCCTCGACAAGAGAGACAATGCTACACTCGATATGGTTACCGTTAATGAGAATGCTGCTGACGCTCCAATGGATGCTTCAGAAGGTAGCAAGGACGCCATTAACCAGCCAAGTGCTTTGGCTGAGGAAGCTACATACATCAACCACAACTTCGCAAATCAAGTCATGAAGGAGAGTGACAGCCAAAAGGTAGAAATGGAGAACGAGAACCCATTCTATAACTCCGCCGAAGAGACCGACCCACCTGCCAGTAAGGCATACAAATACCGCAAATTTGATCTTTCTTTGAACGACGAAGATCCAGTTCACTTGGTTGTAAGAACCGAGCTTGACGCTGTTTCAAAGAACGCCATCAGTGGAGAAGATCAATTCTTGACTGTCAAGGCTCTTAACGAATTCGATTCCAAGGCACAAGGAAGTGGAGGTGCATTGGACTGGAGGACGAAGTTGGTCAGTCAACGTGGTGCTGTTGTTGCAACTGAAATGAAGAACAACAGCTGCAAGCTTGCAAGATGGACAGTTCAAAGTATCATCGCTAAGGCTGATGTCATGAAACTTGGGTAAGTATTTGTTACGCCTGCGGTCACTATTTCATACTAATTTTTGACAGATTTGTTTCCCGTGCCAACCCAAAGCTCAACGATCGTCATGTAGTTCTCGGCGTTATTGGCTGGAAGCCACGTGATTTTGCTTCGCAAATGAACTTGTCTCTATCTAATGGATGGGGTATTGTTCGTACCATTGTTGATATGTGCTTGAAGCGTGAAGAGGGCAAGTACGTACTCGTCAAAGATCCTAACAAGCCAATCTTGAGACTGTATCAAGTCCCAGCTGGTAGTTTTGAGGATGATGGAGAGCATGATGTAATTGAGGAGAATGTTGAGGAGGATGATTAGATTATGTGTGGTTGCACAAAAAAGTATCCAGCGTTCAATGGTTCTGGGCTGGGCTGGGCTGGGCCTCATGGAGTTATGATAATGCGCATATATCGTAGATAACCGATATCTCATATGCTATATTTGATGAGTTCGAGAGAACCTTTTACCTTCATACCATCCTTCCCATAGATTGCAATCTGATCAGTTCGCTCGAGACAAGGTTGACTAAATTTGCGAGTAAACGATTACAAAGAGTGTTATGCTGACATCCGGGTCAACTCCCCTTTGTTACGCGGTGCTAGTTAGACTAAACCTATTGCAGTCATTGGTATAGCCAATCAGATGAGGTTTAATTTCAAAGCTTGATTGCCAATGCCTTGAATATCATCTCACCTCATAAGTCAACTGCTCTATTTTCTGGCTACCCCTGTTTTAGGCCACCTTTTATCCCCAAATGACTCGAAAATCGAGATGATAAAGTCAATATAGTTCCATGATTCACACTATAACATTACTTGAGGGTCTAGAAGCTAATAATACTACGAAGCCGAGGTGTTAACGCAAGCACGGTCACATGATCCTTATCCCGACGGGTGTTTTTGCGGAAGCATTGAAATTTAAGGTTTTGGATAGACGTTGTGAATCGAGTGTAGTGGATCAATATACATTGACACGTTTCATGAACTCTCAAGTGCAGATTCACATCCTTTTTGATCTGAATATTCTCCAGTTTAGATTGTTGTACTGGATGTTGGTTGGTTAGTGATCAATCGCAGCCGAGGACATGAAAACCAGGTCCAACGTCGTTATGTTGCTTTATAAGAATTGGGCGATTGCTTTGTAAGATGTCTGATAAGGAATTGATTGATATTGCTGATATTTGCTGAGCTGGCAATTGGTGTAGATTTTGAGGGTGGATTGTTAATATGGATTTTTGATCTATGGCTGTGAGTCTATATAATACTTGATGGGTTCCTTCATTTTCATTTCTTTTGATATCTACTTTCATATTCAATCACAATTGCATTTTACTTAGCGCTGCTACAAAGAAACTTCCCCTCGTCCGAAGAAATTATATTCAAGCACACCACATTAATTGCACAATAAATCTCCAGCTCTTGCACGGAATTCGGACATTTGATCCACTCAGTCATCCTCTGTCGAAACACATACCAAAATTGGAAATGAGTGGAACATTTGATCCTGAGGCGTATACTACGCCTTTCGCTCTCACTAAATCTATTCATCGTAATCCTTATTGGGCGATCGATTCTAAAAATCCAGCGAACAACCAATCTGGTAAAGTTATTATTATCACAGGAGCCAGTGCTGGTATTGGAGCTGTAAGTAGTGTTCCATATTCTCTGTCATACAACCTTGATTTTCTATTCTAACATTATCTCAAATTAGGCAGCGGCAAGAGTTTGGACCGAAGCTCATGCATCCGGTATAGTACTCGCAGCTCGTCGAGTCCCGCCGATAGACTCTCTTATCGAGAAACTTCAGCCTATTAGTCCGAAAACCAAGTTTCTTAGCGTGAAAGTCGATATTGCGAATGAAGAAGATGTTAAGAATCTTTATGAGACGGTACAGAAGGAATTTGGTAGACATGCTGATGTTCTATTGAATAACGCTGGATATATGTCAAATGGTATGATTGGAGAAGCGGAACCAAGTGCTTGTTGGAAGGGTATTGTGAGTTTTTCACGTCGATGTCAATGTCTATCTCAACGAATTGTGATGAGATAATTGGGAAAACCGAAACTAACATTTGATGAAAACTAGGAAATTAATCTCAAAGGTCTTTATCATATGACCCACCACTTCATCCAATCCCAAACTTCCCCTAAATCGCCGACTGGCACAATCATTACCGTCTCCTCCGGACGTGCTGGTCTCACAGGACCTGGTGGATCCGCATACAATATCTCTAAACTTGCCGAACAACGTTTATCCGAACATCTTCACCTCGAATATCCTTCCCTCCGTGTTTTCACCACGATGCCAGGAATCGTACTGACTGATATGGTGTCGGACCATTTCAAACCATATGCACTTGATCATGCTGATTTGACCGGTATGTTGGCATTGTATCTAGTTCAGGAGAGAGCAGACTATTTAAGGGGGGGGATGGTGGGAGTCAATTGGGATGTTGAGGAAATGGAGGGGTATGGAAAGGAGATTGCAGAGAAGAAGGCGTTACAGACTAGTTGGATGTCTATTCTGCCTATCAGTGGTGGAAAGGGACTAGCTGGACTGAGGGATTAGCTCTAGGAATTTAGCGGAGTGATAATTGTAGGAATGGAAGGATTAAGAGATGGTTTGGTGGAATGTCAATCTAAATTTTGTCTTCAAGAATAAGGAGATTAAGCGAAGCAAAATGCCTCCTTTTTAGGGAAGAAAAGTGAATATTTAATATCCTTGCTTTTCCAAAATTTAATTTCATTGGCTACTTGCATGCCATCTGATTTGGCTATTCTCTACCCCGCATTTTCATCAGCCACCCCTACTAACATAGGTTGTACGACTTGTCAGATCTCCAAACAGAGAGCCAATCACATCGCACAAGCGAATACGAATGCCATGCTGTTAACCATCATGAGAAAATCTTACAATCCTTATTGTTATTATATCTACAAGTCTATTTCCCACTCCTTCATTCTACCCTTCGAGCTCAAATCCAAAGATATATACCAGATCGATATCAAAATGAACGATCCGCCTCCACCATATACATCCCGTCCGCCCTCATATACAGAAAGAACACCTCTTCTACATCTCCATCTGCCGACTGAACCTCGTCCTTATCAAACTCCAGTTCTTAGATCTGACGATGCATCGAGGTTTAGAGCAGCTACTTTGATGTCGATTTTTGTAATCTCGTTGGTGGGCGCGTTTTATATTTTTCTTATCATGGTGGTTGGATTCAGTATTTTTCGGCCGAACGAGGGGGGTTGATGAAGATTGGAAAGTAGATTGAGATGTGGGATCGATGGAATTTAGTGAGTAAGGAGATATATTGGGGATGGAGTTATTCCAATTTTTTTTGGAACGGGACGCACATTTTCACGTTGATTTCGGAGGGTGTTGAGTTGATCACGATACCTATTCACAACATCGATGATTTTTGAGCTCGTTTGCCGCCTGAAAAATATCCGATTAATAAACGACCATTCAAATGATAATCACCCTGTAAGTATGCCTTACATGCGACAATGACTGCATCACAAAAAGCCTATCAAGATAACAACCCGTGGCGGCGTCCAATCCTATTAGATATTTATACCCTGTTTTATGCAGGCGGCCGCATTGCGACCGTCACACGGAGGCGCAATACATTTGATGACCATCACCTCACTTCATGTATCAAGATTCAGGCTGTGATTTTCAGCTCTATATGATGGATTAAAATCTCGACATTGCAATCTCGACGTGATTCTTTCAATGATTAGCGAATGTGTTGATATCAAGCAAATATGATAATCAAGATGTATAAGGCTGGTCCACCACCACCATATACGCCTGAAAGTCCTCCGAAATACTCATACTTGGAATCATCACCTCTTCTTCCAATAGTAACCGAGGATTCTCTTTCAGAATCGGGAGATGTGAATAACAGGAAGAGAAGGAAGTTCTCCACAATATTGCTCACCGTTTTCGGGGCATTCTTGACTGCACTTATAATTCTCAGTTCAGGAATTTCGTTGTTCTCTATCATCCGGAATGGGAAGCCAGCGGCAACAGTCGTGAATTTCAAGATTGGAATTATCGGTGCTGGACCTGCAGGGATTGGTGTGGTTCAAGGTGTGAGAGATGGGGTTTCACGATTTAGTCAGGATTTCAAAGATCGAAATGTTGATGTGCAAGTGGAGATTGTAGTTTATGAAGAGAAGACAAGAGTTGGCGGGAGGATGGTGGTTGAGGGTACAACTGGCATGGAGCTTGAGGTTGAAGATGTTGCGAGCGGAACGCTTGATGGAAATCTATTAAGTATTATTGGCGGGATGACAGATGTGAATGAGCAAACAGACATGGATGCTGAAAGCGAGAATCTTGGGATGGGAAAAGTTGGATAGTAAGTTTACATTGCTTTGTTATCTCAAATATGTTCAAACCATGAATTCACAACTGACATTCGCAGTTTCAACGGAAATAATATCGTTACCGAAACATACCGACTTTATGCTACCACTCCTTGGAAGCATTACATCTATCTTTTCATCAAGTATGGATGTTCCGTTTGGCGCGCTCCAAACATCCCAACAGGCACCATGAAATCCTTCCATACTTTCCTCCCTAAACTCAACACTACAGGGATATCCTCTATCAGAGATCTGATCTACATAATTTCCAACAAATTTGGATACACCCCCTTTAACCTCCCCGCAACCGAAAGACTGAGAAGAAACGGAATCGAAGGAGACTACATACGAGATATACTCGCCCCACAAGTTCGGCGTCATACCGGACAGTCCATTGAGCAGATAAGTGATCTAACACTAAGTATTGCACTTGAGCGAGAAGAATCCGGGTCTCCGAAGGCTGTAAATCATGGATTTTTTCAAATGGCAATGGAGAGATCATTGAGAGAGAACGAAGCAAAACTACGTCTCGGTGCAAAAGTTACACAAGCTCGCTGGGAAGAAGTCATCGGAGATCATGCAAGGTGGGTGATACAATGGGGAAACTCAGCACATAACGAAGATGCTCTAAGTTCTGAAGAATTCGATAAAATCATCATCGCCGCGCCTTTTAACTACACAGAACTTCTAGGAAAAACACAAGATGGTAAATCACTCTACCCTCTCGACGATGATACCCAGGATATCGAATATCAACCCCTATACATCACTTTCTTCACCACCTCCTCACTCCTCACTTCTTCACTTAAGAACGCACCATCCCCCCTACCCGCACAACTCCTCCCCATCCTCGATTCCCACCAACCCTCCACTTCCCCTTTCAACTCCCTCATCGAACTTTCTCTTCTCCGCACCATTTTCCCTCCTTCTCAATCACCAAATTTCAATCCCCATTCTCCCGATCCCCCAAAGCCTCCAAAATATCTCCACCGTCTCCTCTCCTCCCATATCATCTCCTCCACATCCCTCTCCAGCATCCTCCATCTCTCCAACACAACAAAACTAGAAAATTGGAATCAGCAAGAAATTCCACACGCATATCCACTCACCCAAACCTTCCTCTCCGATGCAGAAGAAGAAAAAGGATCTCTGAAACTTGGAGATCATATATGGACAACGCGGGGAATAGAGAGGGTATTGGGGGATTTGGTAGAGGGAGCGTGGAATGCGGGGAGGATGATGGGGGGGAATGTTGCGGGGGAGATTTGGGAGGAGGTGGGG
>PQXN01000337.1:0-36069 GCA_004786275.1 Botryotinia convoluta
TTTTAGTTGTTCATCTGAGCCTGTTTCCAATATTAGTTTAATCATTAGTCTAATCACCTCTTATATATTATATATATATTTACCCCTATATGCTCTTGACCTGCGACAGTGATATATGATTTTCTTGAATTTGAAAAGTATATTTATTCTTCTTATTTTATATTCAAGGGAATAAAGTCTTACTTTATACTTTTTCTATTCAATCTAGTTTTCTAGCTTTTATTAATCTCTTATAGATCTCTTTCTAGTGTGGCCATTCTTTCAAATAAAGATTTTTCATATTCTTTATTTAAATCAGTACTAATTAGATTAATCTAATTCCTTTCGAAATGAAAGGGTTAATAAAGAATTAATATTTTCTTTATTTCTTTCCGGCTACCCCAAATTTAAAGCTCCTATAGAATCTTATCTTATCGATCTGTATGATTTTATTTTATCGATCTATATGAATTACTTCGAGTGTTTAAAAGAGATAGATATTATATTGTTATTTTTTAATTCAAATAATAGTTTTTATCACATTAAAACGGTGATCCGAATCTATTCAATTCCTATTACTAAAATTCCCTCAAGACACCGCCATTATTCCTCTCATTATCGCTGCATCGAATTGATTGCGATCGCTATGAAGGGAGAAAGCTTGTTGAAGCCGAAGCTATTATCTTTCTTGATTGCATTTATTTGTGCTGTATGTTATTAATCCTGTTAATGAAATGATTAGTAGATGTATGGGTATCAGTTGGAGTGGGGTCAGACTTACTTGTTGATGGCTGCCATGGTATACCTGAATTGACGCTGTCGTCTCGAGGTCTGCTTGTAACTCTGAGGAACCCTAAATATTAGAATCTAGTGGGAGAAGTTCAGAGGGGGAAGTAAAGCGTGAAATAAACGCTAGCGGAGAGCCTGGAGTCGACAGAAATAATTCATAGATGTCTTAAAGACCAAATGTTTGAAATCGAATGACATATTTGAGGTACATTCATGATTGTGATGTTGAGGGGAGAGAAAGTGCGGTACGACGTAAAAGCATTATGGAAACACGAAAGCGGGCAATGCGGCATCTGTGAATATATTGAAATCAAAATTGAGCACATTAAAAATAATTCACCTTGGCCACCTACATGATGGTAGTTATCAGAATACCTGTATGGGCCACTCCGCATGCAATTCATGTACCTCGGATGGCTCTACATGCCCAGATTTTTGGTCACTACCCCGCTTTTTCTAGAATTTTAGGACTATGTTGAACTTAGTGGCATATGCACTACTTTCATTAGAATTAAACTGCGTATCATCAGTGGCAGGAAAATAATAATTTTTGGAAAGAACTAATGTTGCTTTGTTGATGATAGGTATTTTTATCAAAATATGAACACAAAAGTCCGAGCGTCTGTCGCGTAAAGTCGCTTCAACCCCTGATGAATGGTGCCTTCAACTATGTAGAAAAAGTCATCTGTAAGAAGCTGTGAATGTCTCATCATAGATGATATTTGTTCCAAAAAATGAAATGTTGAGATAAAAAATTATTTTAATTATTTAGGTGCTGAAACGCCACAAAGAGAAACCTCAATCATGGTGTTTGCAATGAAAGTGAATTTGAGAGTTCTTTATTACAAAATAAATACCTTCCAGGCTTTAATTTTAAGCCACCAGGTTTTAGACATGTAACAAAGCTGAAAAAAAGCGCCATAATGGTTAAATTACTCTGTAATTGGAAGCTTTGAACCCACGTGGGTTTTCTATCCGATAAACAAAAAGTCGAGAAAGAAAGTATCCAATAGCTGATACCTATAGATCCACGTTTTACAAATACAGATGTGCAACAAAAAGCAAACTCTTAACATAGGTGAATAAAGGTTTCTAAGACAAGACCTTTGGATGACAAAGGTACTACTAGAAATGGCGTGATTTCAACTCATATCAAGGGTGGCAAAGCGACAAGTTCCAGAGCCAGAGATTGAGATATGCAAAATTCTTTGATTATAGAACAAGTGAATGTCGACAGCATGTATTATAAAGCGCAGGATTGAAGCTAGTTCCCACCCTGTACTTCAAGACGTGCAAAAACAAAGGGCATTCGTTTCTTACTGGCTAGCTTTAGAAATCTGAAACGTATTAGACATACAACATTATCAAAAGGAGTCACTTGAATCCGCAAGAAGTAGACTAGCATGCTAAATCAGGAGGTTAGTTCAAGAACTAGAAATCACGAGATGCAATTTTTCTGTACTGTAACGCTCTAGACTGGCCGATACAGGAAGCGGCTTATTGGGGAAGCTGGAAGACATAAAATCAGAGGTAGGAAGTTGGCGAATAGCCTAGAACCCTTATTTTTATGGGTATGAATCAAGCCGGTATCATTGGCTCTGTGTATGGCTTGCTTCGGATATGGGATATTTATATATGCAAGCTTGGCCCAGTGGTGCCGTTTTTAAAATGAATGCAGGCCAGAAGATATAAATGTGAAGGAACGTCTTAACCTCGGTCAACGAGAATTTCCACGCCGCTTTTCTGTAGACGTGCAACATTAGACCTTCACATTTAAGCAGACAACATCGCACGTGGCTTTTAATTCAGACGTGCAACATTTGGTTCCATTTGTTAGGCTGAAGTACCCTGATAGACAGTACCTAGTCTCGAAACCCTGTAAATTTGGCAATATAAAGGCACACGTGAGTTGTAGATATGCAACCTAAGATCTTGGGTGGATATTGTGAAGAAAAAATATAATCCGTAGTAATAAATCAAATTTATGCTCTTGGATATCAGTGCATTCGCGCTTTTTATGTGGCGGGAGACTTCTGGTCTGTTGAATATCAAGAAATACGGCCAGTCATGGTATAATTACTTAACAATATCTGTAGTTCAATAATATTCTAGATACCTTACATCACTCTTTGGTGATATTTTCAAGGTGAACAATCAATCGAACAAAGTTCCTTTTGTTGGAAGAGAGTGCTCCGATGGTAGTCATCAAGGTTGAAATCATTTAGAAAGGTAATAATCACCCACATCCAAGATTTTTCCTTTTATTTTCTTTTGGAAATAAATACTTCTTAATACCACAAAACTCACGAAAGAAGAATGTAAGAGGCAAAATAATATAATCAATTAATTCTTAGCAGCTCTCTCATAATTGGCACCGCGCTCTGAAGTTGATGCAGTCAGCCTAGAAATATTCTAGTGATAAAGATGAAGTTATTTGCTTGACATTTATTGTAAACGATGTGGCACACACAGGTCCTCGATAGGATTCCAACATTTCCTCTTGAAGCTTTATACAATATACTATGTATCAACGAGCCGAGCTCTAATTATGCGTAGAGGACATTGAAAGAAGACCTTTTCACCTTTGCGTTCCAAGAACCGCCGAGTTTGATCACAATATGGCTTCCATTTCCCTGGAATTTGTACCAGAATCTCGCCGTACATCGGGCTGTTTGAGGGTTGTGTCATAGTTAAGTTTGTGAGTATTCGACTATGCAGAGTTCTCATGCTTTTTCATCAATACCAAGAAGGAAACCCAATCAGACCATTTTCTAAAAAGTAATGCTCAATTTTACATTTGGGTGTGACGGTACCTTGCACGAACTGAAGCAAGCAAGAGACTACGGCCGAATTTTTTCCTTTTAGAGCGATGGAGTTATTCTCCCACGTGCTGAATAAGTACTTGGGTGGTTGTACTGACAGTTATGTAGGGTTGCAGCGAATCCTTCGTGTTGGTGTTTGAGGTGTGCGGCGTGACTTGCCGAAGCGACCTTTTGAACGAAGACTAGATTACTACAATGTAAGTAGCTAACACAATCATTGCGCTATAGTTTGCGTATTTGGACTTAAAATTTTGATTGGCCAAGAGATCAATTGACTCAAGTTATGTTATTGGAAGGTTTTCTTTAAAATATAAAGGAATCACCCTAACAAATCTTTCACAATAATTATGCCATTTCTACAACTCCGCCGCAAACTGTGACATAATAATGAAGAACCTGTAGGATTGCGGCCCGTCCCTACAATACATCCATTTATTATCATATTCATCAGCGAAACCATGGAAAACGGCTTTCATAAGTTCTATTTCACCTAAAGAGTACACCACCCAAACCTTCTTTCGCTTTCCACCACTCGCATGATTTTTTCTGCTGCAGGTACGAAAGACTTCCAACACCTGTATTAAAGAAGTAGCACACCCCTCGAGTATAAATAACTTGCTCACTGCGCCTCATGTTGCTACTTTACCAGGCTCCCACTGTCACATAGCACTCGTAAATTACTGCGTTTTGGCACTTGATAATTCTCCATTAGTACCTAGCTACTTCTCCGCACTTCGTCCGCCTTCATTTTTCACTTTTCTTTTACATAGGAACTTCCAAGATCTCTTATATATGCTTTTTTATAGTATCAATTGATCGATAATGTCTGAGAAATCGAGTAGGATGATGGAGTCACCAATTCCTGTTCCGCCCGAAGCTGGTCTTGAGGTTGGGCATCCGAGACCTATTAGCCATCAGGATGGGCTGCAGGTGGATTGGGAGGCACAAAAAAAATATGAGGCGGCGCTCATACAGCGAGAAATTGTGGCGGATCTGGAAGGAAACCGACAATTCCTAAGGAAATATCGTAGAATCTTAGGAGTGAGCGTCATGTGGTTCTGGGTCCTTATGGTGGTCATTGTGGCTCTTCTAGCTGCTGGTATTGGGGGCGGAATCGCCAGCGGTATGAAAGAGAAGAACAAAAATAATCATTCAAAGTAAGAATTATTCGTAAGGGCTTGCGCAACTATCGCTAACCTATGGATACTAGGCATAACCACACAGATAGCTCAAACGTGACATCACCTTGTCAGATTGATTCAAGGGCGAACAACAACACTATACTACTAGTAACATTCCATCAGGATACAGTACCCACGAACTTCCGACTATTTTGCAATCGAACTTTCGCTGTAGCTTCGAGTGTACGACTTATGCAGTTTGCAATACCTGATTCTATAGCCAATATGAATGGTTGTATGGAAGCATGTTTAGATCACAACACAGGCAGATTCAGCAGCAGTAATGGCGAGTCCAATGACTCGTGTTATGCTGTTACAATAAATACAAACGAGACGACGGGACTGCAATGGTGCAAGTTATTTTCAGCCACTGAATGGGAAACTGATGCAGTTGGAGCAGATTGTGCTGTCAATCTCTCGCTACCCAGCTTACCTGACACTACCAGCCTTCAGACCAGAGTGAGAAACATCACACTTACTTCAACTACCTCTGCAGGATGTACACCTGCGTCAAGTGGGGGTTGCTTAGAGGTATCCACAACAAAAGAGGTAGTAACAACTGCTACTGTAAGCTTGCAGTCCGTCGTTCTTGTCTCAGAGCTGGTTATCGGAGGTCAAACCCTGACGGCATCAAAGCCAACATCCACTACCTATTAATGAATAAGTCAATTACAGGAAATTTATTCATTATCTGTTGCGAATGGATAAAACTGTCGGACTTGGCGACCATTTAATGACTGATCTCGGTTCTCGAGGTGGGTTTCTGTATATTAGACTTAGATTGCAGCCTTGATGCCAGTTGTAATCATTTGAAGCATCGTATAATAATCATCACTCGTTTATCACACCGAAATGGACTAATATATGCCATCAGTAAACATCAAAACAAGAGAAAAGTGTTGTACGGGTTAGTACGAACTCATTCTTCCAGGAGTTTGAAAATTTCTGCCGCGAAGCTCAGTCTTTCGCTATCTAGCTGAAATAAAATGATCACCCACATCAACAGAGAAACATTGAGAGCTCTGTCTGCATCACATCTTAAAATTTCACCGGAATTTTGAATATGTGCGTACAAGACGGATTTTGTTGCAATCGACGAGTCGATACTGTATGGTGTTTGACCCGACGGAAGAAAAAGGGAAGGCTGAACGGAATTTGAAGACCGTGGATTTTGTTATTATGACAAGGGAAAACGAAAATCATGTGGCAAATGTGCTACAAAGTGAGATTTTCAATGAGTTGCGGGAATAGCCCTAAGTCATTGAGGATTTTCCTGACGCAGTCACGCCCGAGCAATAAGTCCTACGCTCTTCCTAATTTCAAAGTCAAGTTCGAATTGCAAACTAGCGTGTTACCGCAGTTCATAGTCGTTAATTAGACCCAAAGAGATTTAGAACCAGAATTCCACACAGCAGTGGAAGTTGGAGAATTCTCGCTAATCAGACCAAACCACAAGAACCGCTCGCAGGTTAAAGAGATACTCAGAGCCCCACACGGAGTCCACACACTCCTGAGACAATGACATGAGGTGGAAGTACCAGGATTTCTTAAGCAAAGCGCTTGATGTGCTCGCATGGTAGCTTGGGAACCAGCACTTTTGAGTACGCAAGGAGACCAGGGCCAACTGACTACGCGGAATTTCTCATCTCCATAGCACTTGCACCAACAAAACTTCGATTTGCAGGACTTTGAAAATTTCTTCACTTAATGAAAAGGCGTTCAATACATGCTCGCATGGTCTTAGCAACAAAAGCGGGAGCATAAAGGAGTGATGATAGGCTTGAACGTGGCGGAGTCACTTCTCAGCAACAAACCTTCAGGCCCGGTTTGGTGCCAGGTCAAACCTGGAAACAGTGATGGAGACTCAGCAAGATTCGAGGGACATAGGTTTCTTAAGTTTAGAAATTCTTCTGCATGTCAATCTACTAATTGTGACACAGACACAAGACTGCCTCGCCCTTCTCTACCCAGCCATTTTTATGACTGCCTTCACCGGCATGCTCATCCCAAAGAATGACGAAACTGTCAATTCTTTTCGTTTGAAATTAAGGCACTGGTATAAGACCGGTGAATCTTATCCAGCGAAGAAACCATAGTGACTCGGTGGAGGGTCAGCTTACCCAACAAATCCATCAATTCCTTTGCACAAAAGTGTGAGCAAGAACTTCCACTCAATTTGCGAGATGATCTAAGAGTATGTCGTGAAACCATTATTTTGCGATAGATACATAACAAAAACAAGTCGATATTTGGATTCAATTAATGCAAATAAAGAATTGTATTCTCGGCGAATCAATTGTGTTTGTTTGTGTTGAAATAATTACCATAATTTTGGGGGTATCGGGAGTGAAGTTGGGTTCTGCCTACCTGTACAGTGGCCGGACCGAGCCCGTGCCGCGCCAAAATTACTGACGTCAAAGTAATTTGACAACGCGACGCGCCACTTTAACACTTCACTTCACAACCGCGATGAACTCAAAATTCGGCACCAACTGTAGAAATGGAGCAATGGAGGAATGGCAGACGCGAATTGTTTGAGCAGTTGACCAATATCTGCAATAATATCGAGCAGAATCTTGACAATGGTAAGGTTAATCTCTTGATTGATTGGGGTTGTTTGCTGATCATATTTGCCTCGCAGAACTCGTGAACGGAGATAATACAATTATTCGAAAGGATGAATTGGAGAAGTTGCGTTTGAAGGTTAACTCCTTTGAAACTGATAATGAAGAACATGCTGCCCAGGTCAGATCGAACGAGAATTCGCTACATGAGAAGGGAGTGAGGATTAAGATTCTGGAGGAAGATGTGTCAAGGCTCAAAGAGGAGCTTCGGTCGAATCAAATTGCGGTAACCAGGGCAGATAAACTTGAAGAGGAGAACAGGCATCTTCTGGAAGAATTAAAGAAATACCAGAATGTGACTTCGAGGGTGGAAGACCTTGAGGAGCAGAACAAAAAGTTGTCGATGGAATTAGGCAATGCGGCCATACGAGCAAGGGATGCCGAGCTTGCTAGTACGGATAATGAGAGATCAAGTTCATTTGATAACGGACAAGTATCTTCGATGGGCCGGCAATCGAATTATAGGGAACTCGACAACGAGCGCAAGCGCATCAAAGAACAATGGTTGATGCAGAAGGAAAGAGCAGATAAATATGCCGAAATTCTGCGAGAGAAGAATGCGCAATTACGTCGATGGGAAGCGTGGAACAACGAGCAGCATATATCACATACGGCCAAAGCTGATATAACTGAAGTACAAGCGCAAAGAACCCGGAAATCGAGGTCGAAGTCGCAAGATTTGGAAGGAAGAAAGCCTACGATACCTAACAACCAAGGACATGTTGATGTCGCTCCTCAGCCGACCGAAGTTCATGTAACGAGTCCTACAAAAGATCTTCCATCGAATGATAATAATCGACAGTCCGATGTGGATGATCCTGGGCGTGAACATGGTCGAAATGAGGAAGTAGATCATGAATCCCCGCAACTTCCGAGGCATTTGCGAAGATCCCAGCGTGTGACTAGCGTCGGAGAAACTCAGTTTCTGCCTATTGAACCATGTCATTCGAGTTCTACTCAGGATCCAGAATCCTCACCATCTGGCAATAGGGTGATTGTTACTGTCGGTGAGCCAAACATAGAGACGCCCAAGATACCATCATCCGATGATGCCCCAGAGTTTATATCTGCTCGCCCGGTGAGGAAAAGGAAAAGGAACGAGCGAGAATCACAACGAACGTCTTTACCCAAGGTCAAATTAGAGGAACTTGAGTCAAGTAGTCCTATCACAGCCAGAATTCTTCATGCAAGCGAAAGTCTTGATTTAGATGACATTGGTGACAAGGTTGTCACACCAAGAAAGCGCCGTCGAGCATTCATACCATACATCGAAGACGTCGAGAACCGAGTTGAGAATGCGGTGAGTGATGAGATGTTACTAGATGGCAATATGAACGAGCAAAACCAAGTCCCTATACCTGCCACCATTGGGCAGCCAGGAAGGACAATGATTACGCCAGCGAGTAAGAGAGGCAAAAGCTCAGTTGGCAAACCTCTACGACCACTTAGTACCAACCGCATTCTTCCAAATACAGTGGACCCTAATCTACCGACTAAACGGCAACGAAAACCAAGTGCTAGCGTTCGAGGAGTGGAGGAAATACTCGAAAATGGAGAGTCAATCAGTCCCGCAAAAACCCCCGTGGCTGCTGGGAAAGGACGCATTCACTCTGCCGACCTTCTCGATAATCTTCTTTCAAGCTCTCCGCCGACGAAAATCACCGCCTATCCAACACCGCAATCTGTAGCTCCAGAAGTACGATCGGTAATACTCCCATCGTCCAAGTTATCGACAGAGATAACGACGAATCGCCTCGATAAACACAAGACCCTAGCTACTACTCCACACTTGCAAAAACATCGTGAAGATCTCGACACACAGGATGATACTCCGGTGCCAGGAAGAAGAGCGATTATAAACGACGAAGGGAATGTACTTATCAAAAAAGCTTCCAGCCGTCCTCGAACTGTTATCAAGAAAGAGACTTCCGGACCAGAACGAAGAGCATCTGTAAGCGATGATGGGTCTGAAACCGCCAAAAAGCCCACTGGCCGTCCTCGAGCTGGTATCGTGAGAGAGATTTCTATACCTTCATTAAGAGGTTCAAGACGAGGCTCAACAGAAACACCTCGCGAAGCAAGTAGATCGCCTACCAAAATTACTCCAAAAGCCAAGTCAGGAACTTTCAAGGCACCGACAACAAGTAAGGGAAGATCAAGAAGAGGAGTTGGGCGAGATCTTGACTCGGATGATCCCGAACGAGAGCCTTACCGATTACGACCTGTGACTACGTTAAAACTTGATCACTTCAAAATCAATCCAAACTTCAATCAAGGTTACGATTATGCATACACAGAAGTAGTTCGTGGTAAGGATCGTCAATGTCTTCCGGGTTGTGTTAGAGAAGAATGTTGCGGGAAGCAATTTGGTGCTTTAGCGCAAGCCCTATATCCCGTGAGGGAAAATCCTACAACCTCACAAAAGGCAGAGGAAGATACACTTCTCGAAGAGTATTTAGGGGACAACAAACATAAGATTTGGACAATGGGAAAAGAAGAGAGAAAGGATAATTTAGCACAAGCTAGAAAATGGAAAGCATCCAACACAATGGGGAAGCATAAATCTGTTGTCCCGAGGAGAAGTACACCACCTGGATTCTGGGAGGCTGATTTTCCTACTACACAAGAAGACGAGGCATTCAAGAAGAAGCAAAAGGAAATAGAGCGAGAAAAGGTAGCCGAAAGATATGCGGAAGCAATGAGGCCGGGAGGTGCGTGGTTGTTCAAAGACGAGTAAATGATTCTACAAGATTTTGTGATACGAATGAGGAGTACATATGGGATGGCATGGGTGTTATCTGGGAGTATAGATATATCCATATAGCGTTGTTGGGGTCTCGATTTGTTGTGCTAAGTATCTGTTGCGGCTCTTTTTGGGGCTGGCTGGGATCATTGCTCAATTCACAGTACTGCTATGAGCCTTAGAGCTGATATAAATATAATAAAATAACTTTTGACATCACAATGGTGCTTAACTGCACCAAATAGTTTTGACCAATGGCTAATGATCCTTTTCAGCATTGATAGTATATCATATCGTATTTTTACAGCTTCATGTCCTCATCTCCTTTCGCCTCTGTTTTCTCCTTGATGTGGCTGAACGTTTTGAAAGTGTGGCTGAAATGCGCTAAATTTAAATCGCGGCTGCGGAAACCACGGGCTTGAACTGCGCAATCAATCATCATAATCGCAACGACAACTTTCAACAATCACCAAAATTCAACAATCATTTGGAATCTTCTGCGACTTACACCGAGGAATAATACCGATCACAATAACTGGCTCATGATCGCAAGTCAATCTCAAGATGGCTGATCAACCACCAGCAATGCAACATGAGGACTCCATCAGTTCGCAAGATCCTCATTTACATGGTGACAAAGGAAAGACGAAGAGTAGACGGCCAGCAAGTGAGGGACCCATTATTTGATGCTACACATATGAATTGTATACTGATTATAATTTGTAATAAATAGATACGGCGTTCAGACAACAAAGATTGAAGGCATGGCAGTGAGTGATGTTTGGTATTTATTGCCCAAGAATGAAGCTGACACGATGCAAGACCAATTTTAACACCAAAAACCGTACTCCCATTATTCTTCGCCATCGGAATTATTTTCGCGCCAATTGGTGGAGGGTTGTTATATGCTAGTAGTGTGGTCAGTAAATGAAGGACGATTTCTACAGGAGTTGTCTTGATAAAGTCATGGCTGATGTTTTGGATTAGGTCCAAGAAATTGTACTCGATTATTCGAAATGCCATACAGATGCGCCAACCTGCACCGACTACCTCGATACAGGCTCTCTTATGCCTGGTGACAATGTTGAAATGTTTTTCAAAACACCATATGTATATGAGGGAACTCCTCCGCAATGGTGCAGACAAGATATCAACCAAACATACTACAACGGCAGTGTCGCGCATGCTACTGTTCCAGCTGTACAATGTCGACTCACATTCCCAATCAAATCCGAAATGGAGCCTCCTGTTCTATTCTACTATAAGCTCACCAACTTCCACCAAAATCATCGACGATATGCTAAGTCCTTCGATTCTGATCAGCTTTCCGGCAAAGCCGTTTCCGCAAGTACCATACATTCTGGCGATTGTACGCCACTTACGACTGTAAACGATAATGGTGTCGATAAGCCATATTATCCTTGTGGTCTAGCTCCAAACTCCGTGTTTAATGACACATTCTCAAGTCCATTTCTACAAAATGTCGCGAATAGCACCTCAGGTGGCGTAGTCTATCCTATGAAGAACAACTCAGATGTGTCATGGAGTAGCGATAGAGAGCTATATGGGCAAACAAAATACAACTGGTCGGATGTCATTGTTCCTCCAAATTGGGTTAAGCGATATCCAAACAATTATAGTGACGATTACCATCCTGATCTCGAGAACGATGAAGCATTCCAAGTTTGGATGAGACTGGCTGGTTTGCCAACATTTAGTAAATTGTTACAGAGAAATGACGACGATACTATGAAAACTGGACAATATCAAGTCAACATCACACATCGTAAGCCTTAAAACTGCAACGTTCTATTTTTATTTCCTAACAATCCACAGTTTTCAATGTTACCGAATATGGCGGTACTAAATCAATCGTTCTTTCAACCCGTACCGTTATGGGTGGTAAGAATCCTTTCCTAGGTATCGCCTATATCGTGGTCGGAGGTCTCTGTATCCTACTCGGTGCACTCTTCACCGTTACTCATCTTATAAAACCAAGAAAACTGGGTGATCACACATATTTGAGTTGGAATAACGACAACCCTACAACGGCGACTACCAGTGGACGTGAAATGGGTGCGAATATGGGATAGACGCTGGATCGAAATTGGATCAAGAAAGGGGACGTGTAAAATAGAGATGGATGATGAGATATGAGGCGGGGTCGTTGTTTTCGAACATTTTCTTCTTCGTTACCAATGGGCAATATGGCGTCTAGGTATTATGAGCTTTTGATCTGTGCTACTTTTGAAAAGCATTCTGTGATGCGAGGAAAAGTGGATGGAAGGAATCTTTGGCTGGACTGGGGAATCAATGGGGGCTATGAATATTTTGTGCTCTTACTTTTTGGATTAGAAAGAAATTTATTACTTTAAAATAGATCGCGGATGAAATCCGTACAGGCGAATGGACTTCTGGTGTTCTCGAAATCCCAAACATGTCTTTGTAAGTATTCATATGCCAATCCTCGGCCCACAATTTAAAGCCATGCCATCTTCGATACTTACTCATGCTGCACCAAATATACTCTAGAAATTATGTTAATGAAAAGAAATAGGGCGATAGCAGAATCAAAATCTACAGATTTTCTCATACCGAAGGTTTCAAATTCGGGGTAAGGAACCTTGGATGAAGAATGAGTTTGAGATTAAAAATTAATGATTAAAATATTCCTGTACAGTAGTCCTCCCACTGATATTTTGCAAACATTCTTATTGACAGAATCCAACAGATTTACTTCAGTCCATCTTTTAAGATAGATTTATCTTTCTTCACTGACACAGTATATCCACCTTCCCCTACTTCTTACCCGTCTAAGCTCAGCCCTGAGATATCCACGCCGCCGCAGTCTGCGGCCGGCTCTGACTTCCGAATACCCTGCAATTCAATTTTAATCCCTTGACTCTGGGTCACCCCCCTCGATATCATTAAAGTATCATATTGATTAGATGCCGAAAAAAATCTTTCCATGATATCATCAACAGTATCGACCTGCAATTTCATACCAGAAACATCCTGGCTCCAGCAGTTCTTGAGAATTTCAAGACCACCGTCTTTCTTGGTTATTCTTAATTTACCGCGCCTATCACTCGGCGACGAGAAAAATGTTGACAGGGCTGATTTTGCTCTATTTCTTTCGGATTCGGGGGTTGAATCGTATTGAATTGTGTCTTCGGAGATAGATGGACTAGGCTCGGTAATTGGTAGATCTTTGTCTAGGTGAAAGAAGTGAGGAAACTTTTCCAAAAGCTCTTCAAACATGCCTGGTTCCGAATCGTTTTCACTTGAGTTTTCGGGGATTTTTGGAATAATCTCGGGTTCGGGTTCCTTCTCAGATACCATCGGGGTATTGTCTTTGGGTGGTAGTGAGAGAAGTTTTTCGATGAACGAGGAGTCTTCTTCCATGGCAGGCTTCTTCCCGCCCGATGCCAAATCATCTTCGGGATATGGGGGTCGGAAGGTAGCCCGGAGGGCTTGCCGCTCCATACGTGGTCCTGGTCTCATGATATCCTTGCCTTTCTTTGCGACTCTTGTATTCTCGATCACCCTTCCAGACATCGAAGTGTGCATTTTACGAATGGTCATGACGTCAGAGTGATCGATCTCGAGATGGTGGGAATTGCTTGTGTAGTGATTCTTTCAATGCTTGAAATATAGTTCTTATATATGTAGTAAATCGACTAGATGACTTGATTTTGATCAAATGTATTGAGCGGTGATTTGATAAATTTTCTTGAGAACGGTTGTGATAGTACGGGGAGAAAAGCATTTTATTCGGATTGGGATGGTAGAGCTAACCGGAAAGCCGTAGCGTATTTTGGTACACATTTAGTATACAATTAACTACATCAAGTATCACGGAGGGCTATCTTCTAGGAGTAACGAATCACAGGCAATCTCAGCCAATGAGTACTGCGTTGTAGTTGTGAAAAAGTGGGACCACCCCCTTAGCAAATACATTAGAAGGTCTCTAGAAGGCACTAACCAGTCAAAGGCCACATGTTATTTAAAAATAGCCTAAGATAAGTAGTTAGGATAGAATTACATCATTATTGTTGTCAAACTGTCGTTTTCACTATGATGGCGTGTGACGGGATTTGAGGCTGTTATTGTGATATCTTCTCGTCGTCGCCTAATTCAGGGGCGGCGGCAGATAAAGGATAGGTACTGAATAGAACCTATGAAAGACTGGCAGCGATATTATTCACTGCCCATTTGCCGTATTTTTATTGTTCGGGAATTCTGTTAGGAAAGAGATCATGCAATAAATTTAAGCATGTGGACAAATAAAGTTTGAATTGTGAAAATCACCTGTCAAGCGTGATGCGTAATATGCGACAACTCATCTCCAGATACACGGATCGCTTAAGGTAGCGAATAAGATATATCCGACGGTGTGAGATTGATATAGTGCGGGGCCCATAAGCCTAGATGGGATATAGTGTTGTAAGAAAACGGTACCTAGAATTTATGTATATATCACAAGCGCTGTCATGAAAATCCTGATCAAAAAGAATAAACATATATCTGAAAGTTCGAAATCAATTCTGGATGAAAAGTGATAATGATGGTTTTGTTGCACCCCAATTATCAAGATTCTTTGTCACCATAATCTACCTTTCAATTCTATCATCCGACTCATTTTGTCTCCCAAAATTACTCGACATACTCACTTCCTCTCTTACAAATTCCTAGTCAAGACCTTTAACGCGCAACTACTTATTCACGAGTCTCAATCATGAGTCTGAACTCGCTCTGATATTGATCAACTCTAATGACAGCGAAAATGATACAATGACATTAATGGATTTAAACCAGTCACCTTTTGTAATACTGGTCAACTACCATCTTATGGTCCACGTATTCTACTACCAATTCTTCACGAGTATGCGCCTAAAAGAATAGACGGTATGCTTCCATCATACGTTTTTGTACAAGAATTCTAAGAATAGTGCCTTGGTTATTGTTCTCTCGAGGCCTTTTATATAGTTCTTATCATCCGTTATAATCAACTGAGTGGGGGTTTCGCTTGTAGTAAAAATGGGAAGGTGAGATCTTTGATGTAGGCACTTCCAAACTGGTGTCTAAGAGCCATACATTTCAAGTATAAAGGTGTTCTATTATTCATTCCTCGTTTGCCAATAGGGATAGCGATATT
The DNA here is from genome assembly GCA_004786275.1 of Botryotinia convoluta. Taxonomy (NCBI): domain Eukaryota; kingdom Fungi; phylum Ascomycota; class Leotiomycetes; order Helotiales; family Sclerotiniaceae; genus Botryotinia; species Botryotinia convoluta. The sequence continues at coordinate 15,297 of PQXN01000337.1, forward strand.
GTAAAAGAGCCTGAGGGATCATTAGCCGTGTTCCGAGTACCCAGGCATGCAAAGAATTCCTTTCGAAATGAGTTATTGAAGTATACAAAGTATTGAAACGACAGTGGTAATGATTCAACATGCCGATTAATTACAATAAAATTCTATCAAACACCCAAGCGTTTTCAAAGATACAGAAGATATTGATTGATTATGCAATTAAAAACTGTCTGGAACCCCAAAATCTTTCCTCAAAATTGCAAAGCTAATACCTAGAGGCAAAGAGAAGAGACGGTGATAATTGCTAGCCACTACTGTTCCAATTTATCATCATCATCATTACTTCCTCACCTCATCATCTCAACACCCCCTCACTTCCTATCGACCTCCCATTTTGCCCCAATTTCTAACAAACTTCAAATTCACATCACATAAGCACCAGAAGAAGCAATCTATCATGAAACCTCCAGAGGCAAGAAAATCTCATAAATTCGAGTAATAAATAAATGTTAGAATCCTTAGAAAAAAATAAACTATTTACTTGTATATCAACACTATTTCCGTGCAGGAGGACGTATCACTCCAAACCACTCGCATCTATTCCATCGGTATGGTAATCCCCCCATTCATCCGCTTTCATTCCAGTCATCCCCATAGAAGCATAAAAAACAAAAAGGTATCGCAACAACCAATCGGTTGATTCCAAACTCCATCATAACCCATAATAAATCAATAACTTGCTCATTTCTGAGACCTCAAGCCGAACGCCGATTTCCTTTCCGATTCATCATCTCCACTCGTATCATCAAGTTCACCAACTCACATGATCACACTCCGTTTAAATTCTCTACCTTCCATAATTAGGTTTCCTTGCCATATTAACCACTGGCGGTGGTCCATCTTCCAATGGATAAGGTGCTACAATCCCATTTCCATTTCCGATAGGTCTCCTCTGCATAGCATCACCAGGCCTCTCCCCATTAATCGGTGTCTTTGGTGGCACAGGCGGTGGACCCGAAACTCTCCTTGGGTTTCTTGGCGGCGGATCCGAGATTCGAATGTCTGGTCTAGGATATTCATCCAAACTCATAATTGCAATTTTATCAGATCCAGACGCCGTTCGATATTGTGATGGAGTTGGAGAATTAACTGTTAATCTATCGCCATGGTCTATTGGATGATTCAAAGGAGATGAGTGTGGTGATTGATGATCTAGAGATGAGACTGGCGAAAAAGGATCATTTTTGATAGAACCAAGAGGAGCAACTTCGAGACTATCATGATGTCCTGATTCGTAACTTGGTCTCGGAGATGGTGTCCATGCTGCATTACCGGAAACAGGTGTCAAGGGAGGGACTTCAGCTGGGAGTTCCACAGCCAATGGATTGGCTTCTGGAACATCGGGTAAATTTTTATAACTTTCTCCCCTATTACCCATTGATGGTATCCTCATGTGGCCATTAGCTCTCTGAATTGCTCTGTGGATTTTTGATAATTTCACAGCTGCTTCGATATTCATTTTTTGAACATCACTTTTGCCGAGATATCTTCGAGTACCGGTGCTGATATCTGCGAGACGATTCCATTCGTTCATACCAAATTCTCCTACACCGATTTCCACATTTAGTCGATAATAATTTTCAATATTGACGCCTCGTTTGCTTAGATGTTCTTCCTTCATGTATTGATGTGTGATTTCGCATCCTTCGATTTTGGCTATCAATCGTTTTCTTGCATCTGCGAATTCACCCAGGAAACCTTCATACCAGATATGTTGATTTTGATCGCTTCCTGGTGGTCTCTTTCCTGTTCCTATACTAACAAACACACCGACATCTCGCCCGGGCCATTCATTAACTGTAGCTTCATCGAGAGCAAAGGGCGCAGGATTATATTGGCCAGCTCCCTCGTCTATAAACACTGATTGTCCGATTTGAATAGGTTTGAATGCGAGTCCTGTAGCTGATGTTGCTCTTCCTGCTTCCCAAATTTTACAATCGTATTCAGGTGATGGCTCTTTTCGGGAATCGTAGGATCTTAGTATGGCTGGCGCGCCGCCTTTGCGTGTACCTTTATAGATTGCCGTCACAGCCCTGTTCTATGTTAGCTATTGCGTATTTGAGGATTGCAGTGTAACATACGTCTTGGTCCTTTCTGGACGATTGTCATATAATCTAGCGTTAGGATTTCCCCACCTAGATGACATGTATGGTTTATTTTGGTAGCTGGCAGGATTTCTATTACTGAAACTTGCGACACTAGCATTACTTGAATGTCGTCTTGGTTCTGATCTCGCTGCCGGGCTGAATGGACTGATCGGACTTCCGGGAAATGCAGATGCTGGCGCGGATTTATCCCCATCGTTTCCTTCCTTCTCGAATAATGTATGTTCTCTAACACACTCTTTAATCGCCTCCTCCAACTTCGAAGCCTTGAATAAAGTCGATCGATATGGTATACCCGCAATTGTTTTATCCGTTTCGAAAACTTTCCTAGTCATTCGTACATAAACTTCTTTACAAGTCTCCAAATCCAATCGCAATCTGCCAAGCATAATCGCGATTAAACCGCCTGTTCCCGTACCACATATTAAATCGAAATGGTCGGCAGGTTTTGGAATTTGATCTCGTCGGGGCGCTTTTCCTTCGATTTCGACATAGGTTCTATGCATGAGCTCTTGAATAATTATGAGCATAGAATATCCTCGTACACCACCTCCATCTATATAGTCTTAGTAAGTTGCGCGAAAGCTTGAAGGGATTGTTTGCTTTACCCAGAGATAATATGCGCAAAGGAGGACCCTTTGTAGTATCCTTCCTCTTGACCACACCAGTATCAACCATCGTAATATTGAAGCTCTAGAGGAATACCTCGTCTGTAGTTGTTTCTTTTTCGTATCCTTTTCGTATCCTGTTGGTAAATGGGAAACTTGCTAAGGTTATTGTTATTCCAGGTGAAGTGGGGATGCTGCAACGGAATAAACGAAGAAGGTGTAGAGAAGTGGCGCAGCGGGATCTTTTGTAGTGATGATGATCACTGGGGTTCTGGCTATCTTATCCGACAACGTTGGAAAGACAAACAAACGATGACTAGATTTGTATGGTGGGTTACTATACTTTCCTCGCACCGTACCGTGTTGAAATTATTCAGGTTCAAGAGCTCCAATGTGACATGGAGTTTTAATATCTGTCTATAAATTTTCTAAGTTTTTGAGTTCCGTGGTTTCGCAAGCTCTCCCTTGAGTTTAGACGGAATAGGAGTAACAAACCCCTCCAAAGGGACGACGATATGTACCTAGTACTCTTTTTTCTTAGTGATATCTTTACTGTATCTTTTAATATACTGTGACGCGATTGTTTAAATCTTGGGCAGACCTTTCATAAAGCTATGGGGTATCTTAGGGGATCTTAAGGCTGTGAATCCTTGAAGTAACATTCAAGTAAACTTTTCAATAAATGCCGAGCCGCCCGTGTGAAACATTTTTGATAATTAGTTTGTTATTATCGTATCAAAGATTTTTACTGGTCGAAGTCACAGGAAGGTGGTCGTTCTAAAGTACTCGATGATTCTGTTCTATGGGGAAAAGTGCAGGGCAGCACATGAACTTCTCCTGACTATCAGTTGTTGCTCTTGTGTTCACGTAAGAAGCAAACATATGAATTTAGTTTGAATGCATTTATTCAATCAAGGCTACCCATACGTACCTAGGTGCTTGTGCTCAAAGAGAAGCAATCAACATCAAGAATAGGTAGAACTCTTCCGATGTATCCGCACCGATCAGGGAAGGGATTGATGAGTATCTTTGAATACCTATGTAAGGTTATCTTTCTGGAACTGTCCATACGAAAATCCTACAACGAGCTTCCTTTCTAGATGTTCGCCCGAAGTTACTCGCAAGTCCACCACGACTACTTAGGATAAGATGCCCAAGAGTATCTTGCATAACACTTTTACATCATTGGTTTCTTTTATCTTGACTAGATGACGTTTGAGTATAGATTTACTAGGTTTCTTCAGCTGGTTTGTACGCCAAGATTATGGTTTTAGTGGATGATTATGAAAGTCTGTGGTGGTGCACTTGGAATCCACACAATACCTTTGATTTGCAGCGAATGACATATCCGTATGCGCACTATGAGATGCCGAGAGTGCCTGATCCGAAAACTATGAAATCTTAATTTACAATCAATTGTCCATGGCGAGCGAGTCTACCGAGTAAAGTGCTCATTGTGAATAAAATGGTTTGATCGACGAATGTCTAATAAACAATGTATTTCGGATACTACCGCCATGGAATTTCCATGCTGTCAAACGCCTAGCACATTGGTCTTGCGAGCCGTTGTCGATACTTCCTGAATATAGAATCACGAAAGATAGAAATAGTTCAACTACGTCAAGTATGTCGTGATAGATCAAGGGTCCATGAAGTATGCAATTCCGAAGTTAGATGCTCTTTACTTCGTACTACACTACAAGATGGTAAACTACAAGAGGAGTAACCTAGTTTTCTTAGCGGTGGAGCTGCATACTTCACAATGCCACGAGTACTTCCGCACCAGATACAGTGGTTGTTCAACTCCTATCCTTCAATGCTGCACGGTTGGGGAACGCCCTAGATGTACAAAAATATAACGTCAGTGCAAGTATTAGAAACCGTATAAAAGATGTTTTCATCAACTTCAAACATCATCACGATTTCCATCTGTAGCTTCTTGAAGATCAAGGCACCAGAAACTTTTCACACGATGTTGAAAATCGAATTTTCTATATTGCAGGTGTGAAACAAGATTTGCTCTTTTTTCGATTCGTATTAAATTCGCGATTTGTGCCCCTTCATTTCAAACCACGTCGTCGCTAGACGGTTTCACATCAATTACGATGATGTCGAAGTTAGGATATATACCTAGCCATCATTCGTACGAAACGAAATACTTCATTCCTACAAAACAATGTATTCTAATCCTCGACTGTCAAGATTATCATCTTCTTGGACCCTATGAAATTTAGCTGATTCCGAGGCATATTTAAAGGTTTGTGTTGTGGTCTCAGTACCATGTCTGAAGTTTATCGCTGAGACAGAATTTGTTTGTTCTTTCCATGATATATTAGTAATCCCACTTGAAATACTCACATATTATCTACAACATTCCTCATTTTGTACAAATCTTTCATTCTCCTCAGACCCCAGATTCAATACATATTGATTTCTTATTGATCCCTCAATTCAAATCTGAACCCCAAGTTTTCCGCCGTATTCCATTTGACGAATCAACCCTTTTGCCAAGAAGTTTTGGTCCGAGTCAAACTCCTGACCCTAATCATGACCGCCAAGTCAAACCTCAAAATGCTTCACAATACAATATTAGGATGAAATTCATCACAGCATTTGGCTTGGTAGTTTGATGGTCAGTTTAAGATATTGTCGAATTTCTAGGCGTTGTAAGTGACAATTACATTAAAAGATGATAAGTTCAATCATTTTGTCGATTTTGGTTGAGTCTACTTCGATCTTTCTTTCTACTTCGACCTTTCTCTCCATTCATTTCCTTTCTCAGCGCTGAGCGTTTGGTTTATTCTCATCATGATTTTCACTCAAGATTTATTAGTTTTCTTATTCCTTACTCTTCTCGCTCCCGTTAATGCTTTGCCTAAGAAAAATGCTGCTTCTTCCACAACTAGTACGACAAAGGCAGCCACATCTGGCGGTATCACAACAGCATCAGATGGGTCAATGATCTTAGATAAAACTGTTCAAATCAAGTAATTTTATACCATTCCATTTCATATTTAAATACTAATCAAACAGTGGTTTGCCCATTCGCTACAAAATCAGTGCTCCAACCAATATGTTCACCTCAGCATCTGGTGTCACTGGCGGTATGGCATCAGCCAACACCACCGGAACAGCGGGTCTCAACGTTCTCCTTCACGGAGATGGAGGAACATCCTTCTTCGATTTCCCCAATCAAGCAGTTCAGAATAATCTTATGGGCGTCGTTGTCCTCGCTCCCAATAAAAATATGTTCTGGGGAGGTGGATCAGGTCTTCAACGTACAGATGGCGTCGCACATGCTGCTGCGGTTAATTTACTCATTCAAACACAACTATCAAAAGATGTAGCATTCGATAATACAAATGTCTTCTTCACGGGTGTTTCGGGGGGTTCGCTACTTCTTTCTGGATTTTTCATGCCGGCTTTTGGGGCGCAGTATAAGACGGGAGTTTTGTTGAATTGTGGTGCATTGACACCACAGGTAGCGGTCGTGGATCCAGATACGTTGGTGAAGAATACGAAGATTCATTTTCAAAGTTCGAAAGATGAATTGACGTTGTTGCAACCGGCTATTCCGGATGCAGTTGCTGCGTATGAGAAATTGGCTACGGCAGCGGGGATGACGACGGATCAAATTGGCAGCTTGCAGACAGTGGATAATACACCAAATGGAGGGGGTCATTGGTATGTCTCCTTTTAATTCCTGAACGAAATGGATGGAGTGGATATTGGGTTCCCGAGTCTAGCTAACGATTTGGGGGATGTAGTGGATTCGATAATAAAGCCTTCGTATCAGGAGTTCAATTGATGGCAACGAATTATGCTAATGTCATGGCCGCGAATGCTTCGGGTCAGGTTACGGGAATTGGAAATGTTTTGAAGGTATGTTTCCGAATTCTTAAGCTTCGGTGTTGTATCGATGCTCAAATATCCAAGACATGAGGACCCAAGCTAATGTGCATGGTAGACGGTGGTGGGAAATGAGAAATTAACTTTTATAAGTGCTAATTAACGGAGCGGTGATTGAGAAATCAAGGGCAGGGCCACTTGATAGAGGGCAATGCAATGGGTGGGGAGTTTATGGACTGCCGGACAACTTTGTCTGTGTCGCGGCTGCAGAAAGAAAGGGAATGACTTTGGCGTTTAAAGATATACCCAAAATCGAGGGTCTCGCTTACTTATTGAGATATTCCGCATCTTTTTAGATTTTACATTTAGTCGGGACTCCAGAAATCAATTTTCTTGTGATTTTCCAATCGTTCTTGCCTCCTTTGCCACCTGCCTATTGAGTGTGGACACGCTAGTTTGTCATGGGTACATCAAAGTGCTCATCTTCAAATTGTTTTCCTTCTCTTCATTGCACAACACGAATGAATTCTTTCAATTCGAAAGCATAAGTTTGATTTCAAAAATATTCTAATTGTGAATTGAGATTTTCATGCCATACTATCCACGCCATACTGTTGATTTTCCCAGAAGAATCTCATTCACCTCAGTGAGGTAGCGCGTCGTACGGTGAATACACGGCACGAGATATGAAAGGGAATGGAGTTTCAAGGGCCAGAAAATGATGGACTGACTTTTCGATCTCATTCTTTTACTACATATATTTATTCTATACGCTGCCTCGTTGAATGGTACCTAACACTTCCATCAAATCTGGTCTTGAAGTCAAGGAGTCTTCTACCTAGTACATTCCCCTTCAGTGTATTACCTTACGATTGCGCTCTCGAGAATAATCGAAGACACAATGCTCATTGTCGCAACCTACATACAGGCGACCATCTTCCCCTGTCAGACAATTACTAGTTTCCAAATTCAGCTTTCCTTCCTATCATAATGGATGGTGATAACGCTCTCTCTCGGAAGGTTCGAGAAAAATTGACAACATGGAAGGTATGTTGGCCCTTTCACTTTGATTCTTTCAAGATATATTTAAGGCTAATAACTTTACAGGCAAAGGCAGGATCAATAGGACGCTGGTGTCGAAGAATGAATTCCTTGAAACGAACTCGATCAAGTGCCAAAGAGGCAGGCGCTCCTGTCGATTCTTGTCTTTCACAGGGGGATAGTGACGAACTCGAAAATCAATGCGGCAGAATATTTCATCCATTTTCAAGACTTCCTCTTGAGTTGCGTCTAGAAATATGGCGGATGAGCTGGGATAGTCGCAATATTGGAATTGTCACGAAAATTGATTGCGTAAGGGATTGCCACTAATGTCAAAAGAAGCACGTCACCACTCAGACAATATCAGTCAATCGAGAAAGTCGAGCAGAAACGCTACTACACTATAAGCCATTAATCCTCGCACTGTTATCCCTTGGACATTTAGTTTCAAAATTCTACTTCAATAATGAGCTTGATACACTAGCTGTTTATGTAGTTGGTGTCATGAGAGATCTAGATTCTAAGCTTTATCAAACCAATGGAGGACTTGCACACCACTTTCTGAGCACGGCAGTTGCATTGCGAGATATTAGGTCTTTAACTGTGCTTCCACATGGTGGGCCCACGGCTACTACCAAGTGGTTTTATTTGGAGACCATGAAGTCCGTACCAATCATTCGTCTGCTTACTCTTACCTACATGAATTGATTCTTCTAGCGGATTCATATATTGAGGGAACCACTTACAATTCACTGAGTACTCAAGATAAGTTGATTCCTTTTGGTTATGCGCCACACATACCGGGCCATTCAAACCCCACTGAACAACAATTTACTACACTAGAACTGCTCATTGACCTCAGTCTTTGGAAAGACGTCAAGAGTAGTTCTTATGGACTCTTCCGGTTACCGCCATGTCAAGAAAGGCTCAACTGGAAATCATGGCTCATCAAGAAGTTTGGATTGGAGCTCCGGTAGTCAATACGACTAAAGGACTTAGTGTAGAATTTTGACTATTTTATTGCGTTGATTTTGACTCAATAATATCTATCCTAAGTTATTGTTCTTTTTTTAATCGCTCTTTTTGATGTTCCACATTTAGTCTTAATACTTCCGGATGTTCATTCACAAATTGCCGCTCCGAGTAATCTTAATATTCTCACATATGAAGAGTTCTTACGAAACTGAAAGACTGTACACACTCAAAGCTTCACCTCCGCTCTTATTGAGGTTTACTTACAGAACCAAAAGCAATCTTCCGACTTATGCTTCATTCTTTTCACAACCTTGTCCATCGAATCTCAATGAGTAACTGGAGAATATCCTTCCAACCGAGAATTGTAGCCACCGAATTGGATTTTATAGATCGCACCATCCATCGAGCGAAGAGACTCTTCGCAAATTGTATCTCGGCATATACCCTTACATTTTCACACCCTGTCCTGTCACCCTCTCCGTGAATCGAGAAAGTCAATGCGAAACCATGTAGCACTGCGTACACGGAGTTCACCGGGATCCGGACTTCTTCCACCCAGAATCGGACTCTGTCACATTGTTTTTTCACTTCTTCTAAAGCATTTGAGGAACGACCCTGGGTCAACTTTTGGCAGTTAGATTTCCAATACTCGGACAAAAGCTGTGTGTTGGGCTGATGCGAAACTTTGGATCTTTGATCCTGCTTAGTGCTTGTATCTGGCGTCGGATTGTTAACAACTTGGTTCCGATATCTGCCATAGTCGTTTTTTAAATAGCGAATTGTAGATAAGTCTTATTTTTGTTGTAAGAATATTCGTAGTTAGGAGGGAGGGGAGGACATCTCGCTTCGATATTCTTCACGAAATCGTCTTGCTAAATAACATACATCAAAAATATCTGAGCGCAGCGCAGTGGGTCCAGATGTGGGGTAGAACATTTTTCTTCAAATTCTAATGGGCAGAAGTGTCCATCCCCCCCGTTGATAAAACATTTTCCCTTATGTGTATTGAACATCAACATAGTGCCTCCATGACTATTCATGACACTTTGCAAAAAGAGACCTGGATGTACTAGATTCATGAACACAAAAAACAAAAGGAGATGCAACTGCCGTGAATCAAACACGAACCTCCACCTTGGAAGGGTGGAATCCTAACCATTGGACCACAGAAGCTATATGTTTATTGTTGAAGAAGCGGATAAAATTCAAATATATATTATAATCAAAAAGAATACGAATGGTGTGTGGGTGATGGTGATAGTTGGGTGGAGTGGAGTGGAGAATAATTTGGGAAGCGAATGATGATGGGTACGGAGACCGAGTTTGGTATGTTGTGGAAGTTTTTAAGAGCCCTTCAACTGTTACAAACGAGAATCGAGGGTTATACGGATATGTTTATTTCGTGATCTGATTGGTATTCAATGATTATTGCTAAAGTCTAATACAAATCAATTATCGTACGATGGATGTATGTTTCGAGGTAATGGATGAAATTATCGCATATTAGAGTGTTCCTACTGACAGGCGGAATAGGAATACCTAGTCGTCGCTTGTTACTTGGTAAGCGAAAGGGGCATTTGTTTATGGTGCGAATACCAGCCTACCAATGTCGTCGATATCGATGTTATATGAACCGCATTTCACATCGCATATGTTTCGAATCTTTGATTCAGCCTAGCTGGTAAAAGAGAGCCTCTTACCAATCGACCTATATCAAAGTTGCCAATAATTCCATCTTGGATAATCTGATGAGTGAAAACAACTGAGTTGTGAGCTTGCAAGAAGCCGCGAGACAATTCGATAGCGGATGTGCGGGGAGGGTCCCTGAGAAAAGAAGCACTTGTGTCTCCTCCTGCCGAATCTCAATAAATGGGATATCCGATAAACTATAGGCTCCATGCCGCTGTGGATGAGATTCAAAACTTGCGCTCTATTGATTTACCGCGGGCATCCTATTCACCTTCTAGATTTAGATATTTTGATTGACGCAAGTAATACATTGTTCCTGTGTCATTGATGCGTGAATCCTCTTTATGGCGCCATTTTATCACAATGAGTCAGGGTTTAATTCGAAATCCTGATTCGTGCTACTGTTTTCCGTACCCCCCATATTCACATCAACACTAATCTTTGTATGCATATCCGCTTCTTTCTACAAATTTCTCGACATCACTTAGACGTTCGATTAAAATCTCAAGGCAATCATAATTTCACCATAACAAAACTTCAGAACCATCTGTATCGAAAAAATGATCTCCACACATCTCACGAAGATTATCATTCTCTTCACCTTGATTGCTTTCGCACCCGCGACTGTTATTGGATCATCCAGCCCTCAAGAGAGTCCCACGGGAGTTTCTTTCTTCTCTACTGGCATCACGACAATCCCCATTTACGAGAGACCCAGCGGCTTCGTCACAGATCAAAGTGCACAACTTGCCACGTACACAATATCTACCCAAATTGCAAGTTCAACATATACCGGAACCTTTGGTAAGAAATATATATCCTACTCCCATCACAAAGACCTCATTAACAAGCTGAACATCCGGATGTTGTTTCTTGCTCTCTACTGAACCAGGTTCCTGTCAAGACAATCCCTCATGTCGTGCGGTATATCTTACGAAGACGGCATCTTATTACATGAAACCTGATGGACCGGAAGCACCCTCAGAAACAGATCCCCCATTGATTATTGGAAATCTAACAAAGACTCCGGCTCCCGGTTCGGGTTCGGGTAATGGAATGATACCTGCGAATTTGATGCTGATGGTTTTGTTCTCTGTTGTAGGAGTTCTAAATGGAATGTGATTTTAATTTTGTGATTAGACAACAGTATTGGGAATGGAGGATCAAGATTAGACCGGAGCTCGCTAGGATGTTGTGTCGGTAGGAGGATTGCAGAAGTGTATCACTAAAGCCTGAACTTTTTATTCATTATGAATACTTCTACCTTATGACCGTTGAACTGAGCCTACCGCTGAATACTTAGCATGAGCATCTATTAATAGATGATATGGTAATACTCGAAAAATGAGTAACATAAAATCAAGATACCCAGTCAATAGTTATTGGGAGTGAATGATGAAGAATTGGATGACTAGATTATGTCGAGTCACACATTACTTTTGGCAACAAAGTATTCATTATTTGTACAAATGAGTTTTAAAAGCCATCAAGGACATTGATTCCAAAGAAACACAGCGCACGCAAACCCTTTAATATTAGAGTTCCTAGACTTGCCGATAAAGCTGACCATACGTTGTCTTTTGCGAATTCCCAACATCCGATATGATCTCCTCACGCTACAACAGAATCATTATCCTTTTCACCCTACTCACCTTTACCTTCACAAATGTTGCCCAAGGAATTTTTTCTATCAGTCTGCCACAAACAATGACAGGCGGAGGTCAAGCCAATCCAACGGAGACAAGTAGTTCTCACCTTCGCTCCTATTTTTCACCCAGCTCGAGTACCACCATTTGGACATCTGCATCCTCAACCTATACTCAAATCCTGCGTAAGTGTTCTTTCACTCTACTATTATATGAGGACTTGCTAATCAATACCTCTTCCTAGCTGGTTGCTGCTTCCGGAGCAATGGAATTCCAGGATCATGTGAGACCCAATCCACATGTAAGCCACAAACAGGAACTCCAGCAACTTCAACCACAGTACCGACTTCAAATCCTACCGTATCCGCAACTTCGAATCATAGTCCGAGCCCAAGTCATAGTTCAGGACGGCGGAGCATGGAGCTGGACACCTCTCTAGTGCGATCGTTGGCTGTGTTGGGACTGGTTATGACGACAATAAAATATTTGGTTCTTTGATATTGAAAGCGAATAGACTCGGAATATGTCCAATGGAAAGCTATATGTGAGGAAATAATGGAGATTGTTTACTCATAGATGGAGAGGAGATTATCTATGGATGAGCTTGATATTGTATCGTAATCTTAATGCCTGGCTTTTAAATAAAACACACGATTAAATGGGAAGAGCTTAGTGTTGAAGGATTCTTGTGGAATTGAAGCGTGGCTCAGTGCTTTGAATTCATTGTAATGCGAATGTGGCTCGGAGTAATTCATAGATGTGTATTTTGCCTACTCCAAAGCCACTCTCAAGTTAATAGACCTCTTGGTTGATCTTTTGGAGGACACATTTACGCCAAGAAGAATACAGAAAATTAAATGCCACAATCTGAAAGTGAATTTAATTAAGAAGCCCAATTTCCAGTAAGAACTTCAGGTAAGAAAACACCCAGCTGTAGAAAAGCCCGGATGACATCAGACCCAATAAATGGGAAGGTATACGGTGGTGGAAAGTCCGCACTAGCAGACTAATCACAGCCATACAGCATTCAAATGCTGTATGGTAACTAAGAATATTCAGCACTTATTGAGATCCATTGAATGGCTCAATTTGTTTTAGGGGTTAAAAGTTTTAGGTCCTAGTTAGAAGTTCGGAGTGTAGACACTCTGGAAATACCTAAATCTTAAAATGCCTTTGGAAAGTATTCACTCTAGTTATATCACGCATGCGTCTTGAGCTAATAAACTTCTAAGCGATTTAGGTATATATAATACAGAACACAAAGCCTTCTTACCTTGTACCCGACAACTTTCAATTCTTCCATCCAAATACCACAACTTGATCCATCGACAAAACCTCATTGGCAGAACAATCAGTTAAACGTAAGGATATCAATATAAAAAAACCATCAACTACCTATTACGACGTCAGATCATAATCATGCTTTGCGCAAATTTCAACAATGCGATTGTCCTGTTTGTTATTTTTACACTCGCCTTTCTCTCTGTCGCTCAAAGCTTGCCCCCGATTCCTCCACCAGAGTCTGTAGCAACCACTTTGCATTTCTCAAGTGGGTCCACGGATTCTCAGACTACCAGACCATCTAGAACATTAATTACCAGCCTGGTGATTATCACAGGTGGATCTGAGCCCACTGTCACCCTCACAATTGTGGCTCCTGCACCAACCTCCGCCGTCTCTTTCACTTCGACTTCAACTTCTACTTCCATTTTGACTTTCACCTCGGCTCCTAATCCTGTCTCAACCTCAAAACCCACCACTGTCACTGCCGCTCCGTCTTCCGCTTCCGATTCGAATCCGGTTCCTATTACTGGCTCTAGCTCAACTTCCACTTCCACCACCGGTACACAGACTAAGAGTAAGGTTCTCACAGCCATTATAAGTATTAGTTTAGCAATTGCTAATTGAATTGATTTAGGCAACCCCAGCAACATCGCAAGTCCAACTCAGAGCTTGGGACTAAAAAGCATGGATACAGATTGCTTCTTAATAGTGGTTACAATTGTTTTGGGATTGATTGTCATTTTGGAATTCTTCATCTAATATAAGCAAGGGAAATCAGTGTGTTCATTTGAAGTGAGAACATATTATGAGCTATCATTGGGAGATGAGCGTTTATGGGGAAGCTGATTTTGTAAGATAAATACATGAATTCCCCAAAAATATGCTTTCATTGAAATTGTCATAATGTTGAGGATGACTACTATGATAGTATGTGATTAATTGGTCTCTGTATGACTGGGTGTATGATTTGGTTGCTGACCCCCTCTCACATCATATCATATCGTGAAAGTGACTTCGCAATTCCGAATCCATGAATCATACCAAAGATAGATGACTCAATTTTTCTAGGAACATACACATCAAAAGCATTCCAAATGTCTCTTGGAATTTCTTGGAACACTGCAACCCAACATTTCATACATTGAAACATCGCATCGTAAAACGAACCTGTCTAACAAGCACCACTCGCAAGATACCTCGTCTTACACGAAGGTCCCCGAATTGCTACAAGCGAAGGTAATTTACTTTTTATTTTAAATGCTATTTCACCCTATCATTCTGTATTTATGGGCTTGATGTGGTTAGTAAGACACGAATATTCCAAATTTCTGCAGAAAAGGTTTGTAATGACGCAATTATATATACAGGTCAGTTGTCAGTTCAAAGTATTACAGTGTAATGAAGATTCGTTGAATAACATCGAAATGATGAAAGCAACGAATATATCTGTGGCTCACGTATTTTATGTAGAATGCGGCGCGAGTGACTAGAGTAGCTTGAGCGAGAGAAAATAACATTGTCTAAAGCAACTTTAAGTGATTGAGACTAGAAGCAGCTATGGCTTGATATAGTTGCATGGCTATGCTAATTCTATGGGCTAAATCCATGCACGATGGCATATGAACAAATATGAAAGAGCCACAAGTAGAGACCCTGTGTAGGAGAGCCATCCTCCGCTCGGGCAACAAAATTACAGGAACGCTTTTTCATCGGAGACCTCACGCGCTTGGTTTCTTTGAAGTATCAGCCACTCTACCAAAAACTCAGCACTAATGACTTTATCCTTTAATCCCTCCATGAGCTTTTCATCGAGCGCCTCGGTCATAATCTGTCGAATCTTAGTTGAACTAACGCCATTTGACGTACTGCACTGTGAGGCACGGAATTGTATAATCGGCTTTCCAGGGACGGTCAAGGTCTGACATGTCCACAAAACACCGGCCCCCTCGTCGATAGTCCCCTCTTCCTCATCACACTTCTCCGTACCTCTCTTCCATTTTGTACAACCTGGAAGATCTCTTGGAATCTTCTCTGTCTTTGGATCAAAGAAGTCAACCGGTCTTCTTGCGTTGATGATAAGAAATTCATCCACCGGACCCCATTCCTGTAAATTTCCCAGATGTACATGTGGTGCACTTTCCACCGTCAACTTATCCCCACCCAAAAGTCCTACCAACTTGACGGCATACCCAGCTCCCGAAACCAAATCAGTTGTCGCCCGTAAAACTTTAATGTGATTATCCATATCTCCCACCAAGAGCTGAAGCCATGCAGATGCAACGAGTTGAGAAATGTCTGTGACTTTGTAGAAAAGTTCGTAGCGGAGGTTTTGTGGAAGTGTGATGTCACCCCATTTCTTCTTTTTGCTTTTGACAACAGAGCCAGGATCCACGAAGAGGAACATAGTGGTGATACCAAGTTGATCGCGACGCTCCGAAAAATAGCGGATCGTGGCTAGATGACCTTGATGAGGTGGGTTGAAAGAGCCGGGATAGAGAAGGATATTATTTCTGGCATTTGATTTGAGAATTGGCCATGAGACCGAGGTATTGTGTGGAATAATGTTATGATCATTTTCTGAGATTGGTAGAAAAAGGCTGGCTGGGATCTCTCCTGTATTGATAGAACTTTCTAGGGCTTTTTGTAGAAAGGGCTGAATGGTGTTTGGTGGAACTTGATCAACATTATTTGGAATAGCAGAGACTCTTGGATCTGTCTCTTCAGCTGCAACCTTATCATCGGAGGAGGGTTTATTGGGAGTTGTAGCCATAATGGACGTTGACGTCAGAGTTTCGGAAGATTTGTGGAAAATGTTATGTTGGAATTGTTGAAGGCTGAATATTTCAAAAGCGATCAAATTTAGTTGAGGCTTTTATACGGAACCTCTCAGTAGTTCGCCTTAAAAGGCCTGTGAATCAAGATCCTCTCTCTATCACTTTGTAAGATTTAAATTTCGCATTGATTTTTGTAATTTTCTTGTCCTTTATTTTGGAATGAATTGTAGTTGTGGTGAATCAGAATTGAGATAGAAGTAAAGCTGGGTCTAGTAGGCCTTGTAACTTTTTTTGATTTGACAATTCTTCTTGTGCAAATTTCATGAAGAACTCAAGTACTGGTTGAGAGTTTGAATGCATTCTTTACATAATTCGGAAAGATTAGAGCAGATCACCATGTCATCTAACTCTTGTCTACTGGTAAAAGCAACATACCAGAGCTCTTCATTCACTCAAGTTTGCAGGTTAGCCTCTAGCTTCTCTTCTTGCAATATTTATGTAGTACATTCAATCTTATCTAGACAGAAGAAAGTGAATGGCACATTCTTGCACCACTTATGGAAATCATCCAAAAATATAGTCTAGGACTTTAGGACAGGAAATTGAGACGTTATGAGACATTCAGGTCTTCGAACAAGTTTGTTTCAATTTCCAATGTGCATTTCTGGAAGAGGGGCTGCAAATGTGAAGTCATCAACATTTAGATTTGGAGAACTTGTAAAGTGAGCTGCCAGTGTCAAAGAATGTGTGAGATTGATGCACACCCTGTGGTGGCAGAATCCGTCGTTGACGAAGCGTCCACTTCGTCACTGCAAGAGAATATTCAATACTTTAATACTATATTGAATAGATCGTATCTACCCTATTAATCTGATTAAGCTTTCTATCGTACATAACGAAGCTTATTCTAATCAATAAGATCTTAGTGAATTTCTTGAATTTTGAAAGTTTATTGAAAACTTTAGCCTGAGGCAACAATTATTTAACAAATAAAAAGTTTCTAGGTTTTACCTATTTTTCTATCCCTTTTCTCCCCTCCCCTTTAAAAAGATCTTATATTGAATTACTATATAGAATAAAAGTCTTTCTTTTGAATCTATATAAATAAAAATTATAAAATGTCTTTCAAAAATCACTACTCTTTTTTAATTGAATTCAAATAAGAATTTAGATTCAAGAATATATAATCTAAAGCTATTGAATATTCTTATTTATATAATACATTCTATATGATATAGCACAATAATAAAGCTTATCATTAAAGAATATATTGAAAGTAAAGTAATATAATTCGTAAAAGGATCCACTCCCTTTAAACTTTCGACTAATACTTCCCACCACCTTCTAGCTCCTGTGCTCACTCCCCCTTACCCACTCTTTAACCTCTCTCTCTTTAACCTCCTTTTAGTCTCTACACTTATACCCCTTCGTCCACCTTTTCACAAATTCTAATATTGAAAGATTCTAAGGTCCCTTAAATCTTTATTTTCTTTTTTTCTATATAAATTCAATAATAAACGGGTCACAAAAAGTGCTGATTTTATTTGTTACTAAAAAATCATTAATATGACGATCCTGTCATATTAGTGAATCGTTTAGAAGCTCACGTGATCCACAATCCTATATATTACCACTTCCTTCTCAAAAGCTCTTTTAGCTCTTTACCTTAATATTCTAAATGATACATTCGTCACAATTAATATCGTAATGTACAAAATAGAAATTTGTATGGGGATTTATATTGAATTTCTTTCCATCCAGAATATTAACTTTGCCACCACAGGGATAGACAGGGCATCATAGGTATTCAAATCCATGTAGAAAATAACACTGTGTGATAAGAGCCTTGGGAAGCATCAGGATACAGCAGATGCAGTGAATCCACGTTTTCGCATGACCGACCCCATCATCTTCAGTGAATACTCGAACTCACTTGTCCTTCAAGATCGTTAACCAGACCATCTTTTCTTCTAAACTTGACGAGGGTTGATATCAAGAAATTTAAAATAATCTAGAGAGTTGTATCCCAAATATTCCCTAACGCAAGGATAAGCATCAAACTCTTCAGCAAATAAACGCTCACATCTCCAACATGTCGAAAGACGACATTGAATCTCGCCCTGCCAAGTCCCTGGAATTTCGAAAAGCTTTTGTGGCCCTCTCCAGGACTTCCTCTCTCACCATAGCCAGTATCAAGCAGAAATGTAAGTAATTCTTTTGAAGCTAAATGATCAATTCTTAACCGTTACTACTTCCACAGTCAAACCAGGTTTAACGACCTTACATCTACCAGACGGGGCAAAGGACAAGCAGCGAACGCCCACTCTGACAAGGCTCCAAGCCAAAAATAAAGCGTCCAAGAAGAAGAAGACGTCCAAGGAGAAGGCTAACAAGAAGAAGTCTGACAAAACGAAGTCGGACAAGAGGAAGTCGGACAAGAGAAAGACGAAGAATAAAAAGGAGTCGACGAAGGATAAGCGGACCTTCAATGTACCTAAGCGCGGGTCAAAAGCACGCATGGAAAAGAGAAGAAGATTTAGCAAAGTAGAGAAGGTGGTAAACTTGCCAAAGGTCTCTTACATTAATTTGAAGAACTTCTGTGAGTAGAATCCTTCTGCTCCCCATCTCACAGACATTTTTTAACCCCAACTTTTTATAGTGAAACCAATTTGCGTTTATGTTTTCTACACAGACTTGTACCAGCGATTCGGGAACCCAAAATATCCCTTTGATGATAAAGAGCCCATTCCTTGGACAAAAAAACAACGAGAACAACAATATGGACTGACTCGATTCAAGTTTTTCCAGAAACTTCCAAAGGAGATTCGATCTATGATCTGGAGAGCATCATTTGAAAGTCGTATTGTCACTGTAGAAGTTCGTATTAAAACCGGCACCGATATTCGAAAGATGACACTTGTTGGAGCACACATGACCATCCCACTCGCTTTGAGCGTTTGCCGAGAAAGTCGAGCTGAAGCACTTTTGTGGTATAGAGATCTAGTCCCCGAACATGTTAAGCCCATATACTTTCATCCTACGCTTGATTCCTTCGCAATCAGGGCAATGGAGATTGCTCGTAATGCAGACCCGAAGAGAAGATTGACCCAAATCAATTATTCTGTCAAAAATATTCTGTACTTTCTCGGTCATATGGGCTCGGTATATAAACAAATTCTGAAATTCGTTCGATGCATAACTATACCGAGAGCATACTGGAGTGATGACCGATATTGGGATACGAGCATGCAGTTGGCGTGGAATGAAGGTTGGGGTTATGAGGGATTGAAGGAGATTGTCGTGTTAGAATATTGCGACAACACAGGCCAACATCTAAAGCATGAGAAATTTCTTGAAAGTTACTTTAAGATCATAAAGAAGACGCATCCTGATTGCCTTGTGCCAAGAATTCGGATCTTTACAGATCGTTTGGGCCACTTACCTTACAGTAGTGAAGGATTCTCCCAGATAATGGGGGAGGGAACGTATGAGGATATCGATACAGAGCATGGTGGCCTTCGCTGGTGCGATGCATGTTGGGTTAAGTGGTTCGAGTCGGATTTCTGAGCAAGAATAGGCCTAGGCACGAAAACAGGAAGTAGATTTGTACATAGACAAGTCCATAGGTAAAACGGCGATTATTTCAAAGGCATATTGATATGATGTTATGACAACAAAGTGTTACACGCAACTCTTGGTCATGAGAACCCATTTACCATCTGGAGATTATTCGCTACAAGTGTGATTTTCCCATTCTGCCAACATTTTCGGGAAAGAGCCCTTCTGATGCCACATACCTCGAACAATTGATAAAATTGACAGTTTTTGTTATAAAGAGACCCGAAATCTAATTGCGTGCTTCACCAGATGTCATTAGTGAACTGAAAACTTTCGCTACCCAGAAATGGGAAAGAGAGAATAAAGGACACTTGTCAGCCAAGGCCATGGTCGACGATCACTGCTGATTAATAATTGGTTCGAGTGATTGACAGAAACTTGATCCCATAGCCGTAGACTAGATCTCTTGTGCTGTCAAAATAATCCAAAGTAATTAGATGAACTAAAAAAACGTTGAAGCTAATTCGTCATACCTCACCTGCCAAGCAGACTGTCAGCCTTTTAGCGTCGCAGAGCAAAAGGAGTTAATCAAGCACATCCTCTATTATTAATTGACATTTCATCCATGTAACTCTAAATAAAAATTAATTTCCATCTCTTCTTCTTCATCTTTTCTCTGTTCGTGACCATGGAATACTGAATTGTCTTCTCTCATTCATTGACCGAGTATCGTACATTTATCTACTTGTATATCAAGATTGCCGTTTGAAGAGCCTCCCCGCTAAAAGGACTTCCACACAGTCCAGACGCAGTCAATCAGTTCATTAGAATTCTGTAGCTATCATCGATTGAATTGGAATCATCCTGATAGTTCTATTTGTATTGACGATATGGTGCAATATTCGCATGTCCGCGGTGGCTTGAAACCAAAAAGGAGAGTTGTCGTCTCTAAAACCCTTGCCAAACTTTCCCCTAGCAGTATTTCTGAACGATGTAAGTATCCGCTTCCAAAACCAGTCGCTTTCCCATTACACTGGGAGCAAATATTTGTTTCAACATGCTAGATCTGCGCACATGGATAGTTTCTGACAGACGACGTAGGTAATTACTCTTGGAGGTTAGAAAATAAATAATAATAATGATATTATAATAATAGTGGAAAACTTAGTCAGTTTTAGCTATAAGGGATAAATCGAATATATATG